>CM045040.1:4077299-4352299 GCA_024542945.1 allo-octoploid hybrid of Carassius auratus x Cyprinus carpio
CCGAGCTGTTCCATGCTGAACTGAACAGAACTGAAGCTTCTTGTGCTGGGCTGGGCTTGGCTACACTGCCTGGTACGGCACACTCAGAGACAGAGAGAGATGCACACACAGAACAGAGGAGGCATGCTTCACTCTGCCGAATGTCGCTGAGCTGACAGCGCTGAAGCCGAGAGGACTTCTGAACTGGTAGGATGTTGAGAGTTTGCAATTCCTGAGTCATGCCACTAGTGTGCATTTGTGAGTGCAGAGAGAGCAAACGTTACCCACGCTCATTGCTGGCTCATGTGATGCTTTGCAACTTCTGCTTTAACTTTGTTTGCCATTGCAGTGTTTCTGAGTGGGTGTCTATTATCATCTGGCTGTAGGTTATTTGTCTTCCCATCTTAACACAGGAGTGTAATGAGATGCAAGTGTGATAAATGTGATGGATGTCTCCGCTAGACTGTGATGTGTCGCCTGTGGCCACACTCTTACATCACTCAGTCGGGAGTCCACGGCCACCGCCTGTGGATCCATAATTCCCCTTCATTTGCTCTGTGACAGATTTCTGTTTGAACTTGCGTCCCCCTGCAGCGAGATACTAATCGCTCAAAAGTACATCCCACCCTCCGCTAGTCTTGCACAGTTTGTGTTTCTTTGTGCGTGTAGCTGTGTGTGGGCTTATGTGTTGCTTATGAAAGGAAAAACAGGTGTTTGTTTTCAGTAGGACTCTGGAAATAAGTGTTTAGATCATGTTAAATGATCTTTTGGGAGGGCAGAATAAGTTTAGAGAGAGTTTGATTGAAAGTATTGTGTTGGTGGGATCCTGGATATGTTGTGGTTGACAGTTCTGATCCCTTTTGTGGCTGTTCTTAGAGTTTATGCTGCCCATTTGCTCTCTCTGCTGGAAGAGGAAGATCAGTCATTGGCAGAATTCTGGGAAATAACAGATCTCGCATGGATATTAAGCTGTTTATTCATCAAATGCATTTTGCTGTGTGGGGTATTATCATTTTCTTTATTACACGGCTCTGTGGAATACTTGATTCTGATTGGTCATTCCCGACTTTCCGAGTTATGTTATTCCTTGATAACAACCTGTAAGCTGATAACACAGGCTCATCTGGGTAACAGAAGTTAGAGCTATACTCTTGCTAGGAACAGTTTTTTTTTTTTTTTTTTTTTTTTTTTTTTTTGTGAAAGTGTTGCGTTTAGTTAGCTAATAAAATATTAAAACTCAATTCAATATTATATGTACAATTATTTAAATATGTCATTGTGGTATCGCGGACTCGCTCGCTCGTTTCATACAATATCTTTTATTACTAAAATTGTTTATGTGGTGAAATATTGAGTAATATTAAGTGATATGATTGCACTGTATCCCTTAAATGTCTGTCTAGTTTGAACTTGCCGCTTGCTCGCAGCTGCTGTCTTCATGGAACCTTTGCATTAAAAATATTTCAGCTAAAATCAACATTTTGTCTAATTAATTATTTATGTGGCAAGTATCCATTTAATAAGTGGGGTAATGTATATCCAGCCGGTTATTATCACAGAATAACCCCCGACAGGGTGATCAGGACTTTTCTAACTGATCTGTTTTACGATTTTCAAAAACCAGACTATTAAAACCACCAAAAATTCCATAGACTTCCAATAGATAATTCATAAGCCATTTGAATTATTATAACTTTCATTCATTATTATGAAATTTGGAATTATGCTTAATACATAGATTTCATCCCTCAATGAAACAGGTTCTGTCCATTTTTAAGACAGTGTTAGGAGAGGAATCCAGTAAGATGCATGACGAAAGATGAGAGGAATATATGTTTTGTGTGAGTATGTCTCTTTCACACACAGCAGTGGGAATTGGCTATATTTCTTTGAAAGATCCTTTGGCAATTTCAGGAAGTTATTGTGATTGAGTGGTGTAGTTACCTCTGAAGACTGTAGTTGTGCTGGCAGTCTCAGTTCATATATGGGTCAGTCCACCTGCAGACAGTCTTCTGCTTTAAAGACTTCATTCGCTTGCCTCACATGGCTGCACATGAAAGACTCAAGATAAAATATCAACCAGAGGGGGCTTTTTTATTATTGACGCTACTCTTGACTTTGAAGACCTCAATACATCAACATTAAACCTATGTCTATTTTTAAATGTACTAGTAAATGCCTCTTGCCCTCAGCTTTAATTTGTAGTTAAACTTGGTTAACAGATGACCCCCTGGTTTGACTGTGGTTTTTGGTTGTGTGGTAACTCATAGTTAGAGATCAAAAGCTTTCACTGGAAATACTGACAAAAGAGCACCATGATGCCATTTCTCTCTATTTTTCTCAGAAATTGTGACTTAATGAACTTAAAACCTCTTTAAGCACTTACTATTTACATGTATGTGTGTGTGTGTATATATATATATATATATATATATATATATATATATATATATATATATATATATTTATTTATTTATTTATTAGGACTGCACTATTAATTGCATGCGATTGTCATGCGTGTCTCATCCGTAAAGCTGGTTCTGTGAATAGAAGCAAATATCCATCATCCGCTTTTAAATGGAGCAGGACTTACTAAACCGATCCGTAGTTCACTGACAAGCTACGCAATATCGTGTCATAATCGCAGATGAATTGCATTCAGTTATGCGAAATGCATGTCTTATGTGAGAAATAATTACTGTGCCATCTGAAATAGATGCAGCATATAATATACAACTTCATCAAGGACCAATTCTCATGAACTAGCATGCACATTACTAGCATATTGGCTGTTTATTAGTACTTTTATAAAGCACGCATTAATGCCTTATCCTGCATGGCTGTATTATAAATCCCTTAATCCTACTCCATAACGAAACATAACAACCTTAACTATTAAAAAGGAGCAAATTAGGAGTTTGAGGCAAAAGTTGTAGTTAATATTTAGTTAATAGTGAGAATTGGACCTTAAAATATAGTGTGACCATAAGTAATAACTGATTGTATTCATTTGTGATAACTTTGACATTATTTATGATTTCAGTGTTATAACTCCAAGGCCAGCCACGTTTTTAAACATGCATGCGTTTTGATTCTTTTTCTTTGTTGCAGTTTCTCAGAAATGTTGTGCAATCATTGAATGCACCAACTTTATAATTTTAGAAACACATACACACTACTGTACAAAAGTTTGGGGTCAGTAAGTCTTCTGTTCACCAAGGCTTTATTTTGACCAATCATTCTACTGTACCGAATGGTCCACTGACGATGAGTTGAAGTGAGAACCAAAGTGCAGTTTATTTACAAAAAGATAAAACATAATACAAATGACTTGACTTGAACAGACTTGACTTGGCATGAACAGACTTGAGTCAAACAGACTTGACTTGGCATAAACAGACTCACCGACAGCAGGGTTACAACATCAAAGTTAGACAAAGAACAAAGGCAACGCGAGAGCTACTTATATCAACCAATAAGGGTCACATGACAAGAACCAACCAATGATAAACAAGACACGACTAAGACAACCAATGAGAACATGACACATGAACCAAGGAACCAATCTAAACATAACACACAGACAAGGGAATCACATGACAGAACATGACTATGGCAAAACTACAAAATAAAAGACATGAAAACAATGAACAAGAAACAAATCTCACATTACATGCACCCTCAGCACCCCCCTCCCCCCGCCCTCTAATGGCAGCTACGGACAACCAAACAAAACCCAAACCACACAAAGTTCATGAGGTTAGAAGAGCGGAGGCGGACCGGGGGAGGGATTGAGGACCAAGCCCATGAAGGGGAACGGGACCTGAATCATGACATGGACCGTGGAATGATGGCAGAAAGTGAACCACTGGTGGACCTGGTCCATTGAGCAGTGGCAGACAGTGATACACTAGAGGACCTGGGCCATAGAGCAGTCACAGACAGTGAAGCACTGGAGGACCTGGGCCGCGGAGCAGTGGTAGACAGTGAAGCAGTGGAGGGCCGGGGCAATGGCAGACTGTGGAACAGTGGAGAAGGAAACCACCAGGTCAGATCCAGTGGAGCATGGAGCCATGGTAAAGCTGGCAGAGCAGAAATCCATGGCGGAGCAGGCAGAGTAGGAGCCCATGGCAAAGCAGAGACATTGATAGACCACTTGACTGACCGAGCAGGCAGAGAGTTCTTGAACATCCTCCTTGGCCGTGACAGGACAGTCTGTGAGTTCGTGAACGACCTCCATGGCTGTGACAAGGCAGGCAGTGAGTTTATGAACTGTCTCCATGGCCGTGATGGGACAGACAGTAAATTCATGAGTGAGCTCCACTGCTTTGGGAGGTTCTGCAGCGGAACCTCTAGAGGTTTGATGCCGTTAGACTCTGCCATTAGACACCTCTAGACTCTGGCTTGGCAGATGTGACGTGAACAGGCTTTGGCTTGGCAGACATGACGTGAGCAGATTCAGGCTTGACAGGCATGGCGTAAGCAGCCTCTATAGACCCTGACGTGACGTGAGCGTGCTCCGTAGACTCTGTCGTGACGTGAATAATTCCAGACATGACGTGGAAATATTCTGGTGTGTCAGATACTGGGGAATAGCAGGGTTCCTCATCCTCAATCCCCACAGTAAACGAGGAACCACTCAAACGAAGTGCAAAGTCAGTACATCTACTTCTACTTCATTGCCGTCTTTGCCGCCTTCTTCTGTCTTGTTCTTCTTTTTTCAAATATAGGCTTAAATATTATGATAAAAAATAATAAATCACTTTTGACTTTAAATTGCAATAAAAAAACATGACATGGTTGTGTCAACTCTGTAAATACATGACATGACATGGTTGTGTCAAAACTGTAATATTTGCCATTTCTGGGATATAAATTGTAATATTTTGGTCATATCGCCAAACACCTCTAATATGTATAGTTTCTGTATGGTGTAGAAGTCTCTCAAGAATGAAAGTCTTGTGTGCCGTAGGCACATTTTTATGTTCTTTATTCCTTCATTCTCAGTAATCATGAAAGCAAAAAACCTATTGTGCTCACTCACCTCTCAAGAGAGTTTCAGAGCTTTTGACTTTGTAAAGGACAAAGTCATGAAAGATGAGCTGAATTGAATGCACAAGGTTCCTTTAATTCATACTCCTGAGCCAAACGCTGATTTGAATCTGAAAGAGAAATGGTTGTAGTTGAAGTATAAAATTCTGTAGTAATGGAGAAGAGAACTGGGAGATAATCTGAATAATTGATGCTGATCAGATTGTGTGCAGATTGTATATCAAAGCTGTTTAACCATGGCACCCTAAAGATGAACTACCTGTGCAAATCCAAACACCTGTTTCCATCTCTGATGAAAACCAAATGCAAGAGCCCATTACACTAATGTCTATAAAAACTGCAGCACAGCAGAATTATAAATACAGTATATACAGGCTGTGTTTTATTGTGTACTTTGCTGATTTATTATTTCTCAGTAAAACAGCTGCCGATTTTACAATGATGGTTAAGCTTTATAAGCATTTCTGAAAAATAACTTCATTTTGCTTTGGCAAAATAGTCAGCCATTGGAATGAGCTTCAAGGCAATAGCGATGGATTCACGTCATACTATAAATAAGAAAATACTCGTAAATCTCGGTTTACCCTGCTTCAGTTCTGGGAGTTTTTATAAGTTATTTGCCATCTGTCATAAACCTGGTATATTGCAGCCTTCAAAAGTTACATTCATAAAGGTTTTGTGCACTGTTTTCATAGACAGAATTGACACCAAATGTTACATTTTGTGGTTTGCTTATTAATGCCAGACTCAAAAGTGTAATTTCTCATAACAAATGCTTTATTTTCCTGTCTGCTTTAAAGGGTTAGTTCACCCAAAAATGAAAATTAGGCTGCGTTTTACTCATCCCTGGGGCGTCCTAGGTGTGTATGACTTTCTTCTTTCAGACGAATCCAGTCGGAGTTATATTAAAATGGTCTTTGATCTTTCAAGCTCTATCATTGCAGTCAGCGGGTGTTGCATTGCTTCAGTCCAAAA
Organism: allo-octoploid hybrid of Carassius auratus x Cyprinus carpio; assembly: GCA_024542945.1. Lineage (NCBI taxonomy): Eukaryota > Metazoa > Chordata > Actinopteri > Cypriniformes > allo-octoploid hybrid of Carassius auratus x Cyprinus carpio. The sequence continues at coordinate 4,083,306 of CM045040.1, forward strand.
GAAGTTAAATAAAAAGCACCCATCCATTAAAAAAAAGTGTCTCACATGGCTCCAGGGGGTGAACAGAGGCCTCCTGTAGCGAATCGATGCATTTTTGTAAGAAAAATATCCATATTCAAAACGTAATAATCACTTTAATCTAGCTTGCGCCAACAGTTGTTCATAGAAGCAGTGTCGAGAGCATCTCGTGAAAACCAACGTTTGTTAACAGGAGCAAAGAAAGCTAAATTTTCTTACTTTAGCAAAGGAAAACCAGTCTCCTCTTGGCTTATATCAAAATCCTCCAACATTCTTCTTTACAAATCCTTGTTTTGTACTTCTAATTAGTGACCGTTGTTTTGTTTTGATTTCTCCGCTGTGTTTCTGCGTGCGTCACTTCAGAGCGGCGCATGCACATTGCTGACCTCATATGTCATCCCCCCGAAACTGCTTCATTTACAATGGTGAGCGCAAGCTAGATTCAAGTGATTATTAAGTTATGAATATGAAGAATTTTCTTACAAAAACGCATTGATTTGCTACAGGAGGCCTCTGTTCACCCCATGGTGCCGTGTGAGACACTTTTTTTTTTTTTTTTTTTTACGGATGGGCGCTTTTTATTTAACTTCTTTTGGACTGAAGCAATGCAACACCCGCTGACTGCAATGATAGAGCTTGAAAGATCAAAGACAATTTTTTATGTAACTCCGACTGGATTTGTCTGAAAGATGAAAGTCATATACACCTAGGGTGCCTCGGGGGTGAGTAAAACGCAGCCTAAATTTCATTTTTGGGTGAACTGACACTTTAAGGAATTTAATACTGTAGTTAACCAGGTATTTAAATATACATACTTCAATGCTAAAACTAGCTTATTTCTAGAAGGTACTCGCAACACTTGTACGACTACTGTCAGAACTTCAGCTCACTTTTGAGCAAGTGTGTTGCTCCACATGAACTATTATTTTGATTTTCATCCCAATTGAAAATCAAATGTCAGATTTCAAAATGTTTAATTTTACAAGTAATAACTTTTTATTAGACTCATCAAGTCTCCTGAAAAAAAAAACATAAAAAAAAAAGATTTTGTCAAAATAAGGTAGACACTATTTTTTTGTTGTTAGACCATTGTAGCCTTTTTTTTCACAGTGTCTTGTTTCTCAAAGTTTTTGTTCTTTTTTTAAAGACTGCATGTTAAAATGGTTAACACTGGATACCGGAGTAACACTGCGACTTAACACTGTGCTGCATCTTCACAGAGCAGATCTGTTTCAGGGTGTGTTTTCCATTAACAATTTAACTTTACTTTGCTGAACGGATACAAAAAATAAAAGAAACAAATTACACACATATAGAATGTGTTTGATTAGGTTTGCTGGGAGTTAATTAGAAAAGGGAGCAGTGCAATACTTCCATATTTTCGAACTCATTTGCTGGACAGACATTAAACGTAGCCCCACTGCTCTCTCCTCCTGTGCTGACAATGTTTTTGAGGGGTTTAATTAAGCCTATTGAGTTTGCATCGACAGATGTGTATTATATGGACTGATGGACAAACCCAGCAGCATGCGCTCTTGTAGCTTGTTAATTGCTTGAGGTTTAACCGGACATTGCTCTGTAATTGCATCAGCGTCCAGAGCCTTCATTTTGACTGGCCACTTATTTATTACCTCACCCCGCCCAGTGTTCAGAGCCACACAGTATCCATCACACCCTTATTGACGGTCAGGCATAACAGGAGAAACCAGACCAGGCCAGTGTTTGCTCATCAGTGTCTGTGGGGCGACATAGACAATTGCCTGCATCGTACGCTCTGGTGCGGCTCTGACCTTGTTACGGGTATTATTGCTCTATTGACTCTGTCATTAATGGCAGCCCTCTCATGTTTCCTCCCTACGGCATGGACTTTGGTTCTGAAGTCTCTCTTCCCCCCCCCCCCATCCCAAAGATATTGACTTTATCTTCCATTACTTTTAACTAAGGCTGTGCTGTAAAACACAGAGTGTCTCCTAATCAAATGTATTTGATTGGTGAAGTGCTGAACAGGTTTGTTTTATAGTAACCTTTAGATCAAGGCACAAAGGAGGAGCAGAAATTATTGCTCTACTTATTTTTAAAAACAACTGAAAATGACAATTCTTTGATCCAAGCTTCTGCTTTTTAGTTGAAAGTCAGTCGATTTAATATAAAAAATTGTGCAATCTCTTTGAAGATATTTTTTTTCTGGTTTGTTTGTGACACATAATATAAAATACTGTGTTTGCTTTAATTAAAAAAAAAAAAAGATTAATGCAGAGGAAAGCATGAATATTTTCTTGTTCATCGTCTGTTTGATTACATCTTTAATTGATTTTTCTGTACATTTCTGCCATATGCACATAAACTGACAGTCACCACTGATAAGCTACTACTAAATATTGTAGAAACTTAATTTTCTGTAAAGTTGTTTGCAACTATTTGTATCGTAAAAAGCGCTATACAAATATACTTGAATTTAGTTATTTCTCTTTTTTGTGTTAGTGGTTTGTTTAAATTCTTTAAATATTAAGCCTAAACATGTAACTAAATTATCTTACCTTACATTTAGCAAATTTGTTGAGGTTGGGTATACTAAAACTTTTTTAAGCAATGATGAATTGGGTGGGAAAACTCTATAAACTTGCACTGAAGGAACGCACTTTAATAGCATTAATAGCAATAAATAAGTAAATACTGATTTAAAAAAATCATTTATTAATTGACTGATGCACACAGAAATACACTATTTTGACTGGGTTCTGCTGCTAACAAGTCATTTATTCACAATGTTCTCTCTCTTGAAAAGTAAACAAGTGTAAATATCAACATCATATTTGTCTACAGAATCCATTTATCAGGTAAAACATGCATTTACTGATGCAGTTCAATCAATCTGCTGTTTTATTCCAACTATTACTTCTGATTGGAGGCTTCTATAAATATTTAGTTTATATGTAGATTTATGTTTCAGTTAAGTTTAATGGTGAAAACGAAAAAATTAGTGCCCCTCTAAATTGGAACTTGGCCAACTTATACACAGCTGGTGCAACCGGCCCATATTAAATGTCACATGACTCAAAGCAGTTTTGTAGGAGAAAAAAAAAAAGTCCAATCCAAACCATATTCTTTGGTGTTTATAAAGATAAACTTATTTAAAATTTGTATTACGTTTGTGTGCTCAGATTTCATGTTTTTTTTTCTACATAAATTGTGTAGTGTGTTACATTAGGTGTAATATACTTTAAAATAGCATTTTCTTTTTCTTTTAGAAAATGTAAAAATCTGTTTGTGTGTTTGTTACTTTTGTTGGAGCCTAATCATACACGTACATTAAGTAAGGTCTCAATAATATATTGCTACTTTTGTCCGTGAAACAAGATTCACAAGTATTTTAAAGCATTTGGAATAGTTTCTGCTTATTAAATATTTCATCCATGATCAGTTTCTCTCTAGCTCCAACCTGTATTACTCAGAGAACAAATAGTAAATCTCTTTTTACTGCAGGGATTCTCACAAATAGAGCTCATTCAGCACCTTGGACAGCTCTGTGGCCACACCATTAACTCTACAATCACATACAGCACACTAGTCATTGTCATACAGGAGTCACGGTTCTTCTTAAGCCCAGGCGTGCACAAACCACATTGCTGGGGTATTTGAAGGAACCCAAGAGGCTGGAAGTGAGATATATGCAAGACTGTCACCCAGCGAGGGAAGAGGGCGGGATCGATTCCCAGAAATCAGCAGAATCCGAGTTGGCCTATTGAGCATGCACATCTGTCTCGTTGACATGATTGTTCCTTTCTTGTTACTTAATGTTCTAATCAATCAGCTATGAGTAAAATGCCAGTTACAAAGTCCATTGATACAATGGAGAAAGCAAGAATTATTGGATGTAACATTACTGCAAATTGCCATTAGAGTTTCACTCTTTCTGGGAGGGAAATAACGGGTAATAATCAAGAAACATCTGATGGATTGAGTTGTATTAATTGCAAAACTCTATGTTTGTGAGGGAGTGGGGCAGACTCATTAATGCATCCTTTCCCATTATGTCTTAAAGTGTTGGACTCACTGCAAAAAAACTCCATTGTGATATTTTAAACAACCCAGTGGAGTAATGCCCAGCGATTTTGAATTAGTCATTATATTGGGTGAGTCATTATAGTAATTACTGTATAAACATTGGCTGTGGACCAATTATGAGTGTAGTTTTGTTAATGGCCAAATTTGTTCATTAGGCAAAATATAATTTATAACTTGGGAGGTTTTAGGCATAGAGTGATTCCTGGTTACAAAAACATGTCCAGAATGGCTTAATGAGATCATTGTGTAACTATGTGACGTAACTAATGATTTGAGTCCAGTTACTCCAAGGGCAAGAGCACGATAGGAGGGACACGTCATGGATTCATGAAAGCAAAAAACATCTCCTGACATGACTTCACACTAATTTTAGCATTGTTCACATAGGTTATTTGAAATGTGGAGATATTCTTGAGAAGAAGTGTCAGTCAAGTGTCATTTAATGAAGATACTTGTGGACTATGTGTGAAAAACAGATGGTGCAGCTTCTAGGCATAACCAGTGAACAATGGGCTGTCTGCTGCTCATTAATTAGCTGATCTCAATCAAATGGTTTAGTTTGCCCATATGTTCTCCAGAGGTTTAGTATATTCAGCTGTGCTTCTGGAAGTCCACTGTGAACTGCAAGTCTGGTGTCTGCCATCTTGTATTCAAAGCCTCAGGGTGGTAGAGGCTCTCTAGAATAATTTAATGAATATAATATATTTAGTTTTTTAGTAGTGCAGCTGTATTTGATTTGATTGAATGCTATTGTTCGATTAGTGGCCTTCAAAATTCTATAATTTTGTTAATTTTCTTACCTCATTTTCTGGAAAATATGACTGGAATGGGAGCGTTCATGTGAGAGCACTGCTGCAGTCTTCCCACCTCAAATCCTCTCATTGTTTGAGATGTGTGATGACACCCATCACAAGCCAGTACTGAACAACATCCCACACCTCCTGTGACCCATGGTTTGTCTGTATGTGTATTTAGAGCCAGTGAGCAATGGACTTTCATAAAAAGTAAAAAAAAAACCTGCATTAATGCGCGATAAAATATTTTTTATGTGTTAATAAATTAATGTGTTAATGCGAGAATACCACGTTAACTTGCCCAGCCCTATATATATATATATATTTGACACTGCTTGTCAAAGTGTCAAAGTGATGGTGCTTCTGCTGAGAGGTGCACTTGGTGCAAGTCAGTAATGGCCCTTTACAGATGCTCACTTGTTGTAAATAATATTAAGATCTGAAATGAGCTCACTGACCAAGCTCTGACCAGTTTGACAGATTAATTTTTAATAGTACAAATGTTCTATGGCCTATTCATTCACAAACTGAACAGCACTAATAGCTGAACATTAATTCTAGAAATTGCTCATTCCCTACCCGATGTCATATTCCCCTGAATGCTGCTCTTTCTGCATTCCAGCTACTGTCTCCTGGCTGGACTGCAGCAGCCACTTCATCAAAATCAACTGCTGGAGAGTGCCAGAGATTACCCACAGGAAAATACCACTGAGCCTTAAATAGCTATCAATTTCCCTGACTTTTCTCTGACGTGAACTGTGATAAGCGCTAGCTTGCACTAACATGAGGATGCCACTTTGAGAGAGATAGAAAAAGTGGGGAGACAAAAAATCTCTGTCCCTGAAGCATAAAAGTATGTGTATTTCCAATTTTTTTTTTTACATTTATTTTTTTGCAGTTTAACACCCAGAACTTTCTTTCTTTCTTTCTTTCTTAGAATGACTTGAGATTCAGCAAGTGAGTCAGATGTTAATTCAGGATGGCTCTGACTGATTCAGTGAGTGCATTCAATGAAGGATTCATCAGAATGATTCAAAATGGTAACTCAGTCAGTCACGCTCTCTGTATGTTTGTGTTTGAGAGCATCATTTTGTGGTATGTCAGATCGTTGCAATTCTGGAATTCTGACTGCAAGCTCAGCTTTAGTAGAAGCAGAGTGTTGTAACCAGGAAGGAAAACAATGATCCGCAGCCATACTTCAACAACTGATATTGTGCAAGGTAGCCTCTATATTTTGGTTGCTGTTAACAGGATGTGTGCATCTACAGCATGTGCTGCCATGAGCTTCGGATGACAGCAGCAGGCACTGACAGGTGCTGAATGTCTGATTACTGCCATCTCTGCTTGATTGGTGTTTAACCTGTAGGTCAAGAACAGAGGAGCCTTCACTCAAATTAACTTTGCCCATGAGGCATATGCTTTTACTCAAATTACTTTCTTGGATCCTTGTCTCCCATTTCCATACTGTCACCGGGTTTAGCTATACAGGTCCCATTCATTTATTGATTGATTTATTGCATGAGAAATGAAACCAAGAGTGTTGGGACTTTCAAAGCCAAAGAGTGATGCTATTATGTTGGCTGCGGCTTTCTTCAGTGTTGCAGCTATGGGTTTATATGGACTGTGGTGTTGTGGGATGAATGATTTGTTTGTTTGGTTCTGGGTGTGAATTCTGTTAGAGCAACAGAGGAAAAAGTGGAGGCTGCTCTTTTAGTGCCTGTTTTTAAACTTTCAAACCAACTTCTGTTTTCCCAAGCTCATCTCCCACATCTCTCTTGGGATCCGTCCTCCCCCTCTTCAAAGACTAACACTTCTTACGAGCATTGTCTTACAGGGTGAAGTTTTTCTATCTCTTTTCCTTTTCTGGCTCGACCCCTGTTCCCTTGATATTCAGTGGCCAGAGAGGTAAACTTACTGACGATTCTCTTTCTTAACTTGTAAGGTATTAGAAGTTGGTCTGTCAGATCTTCAAAGCAAGTTTTCTGCTTAAGTTACCTGATGACGCACAAGCATTTATTTATTTGTGGACGCTTAGAGCATTCAATCCCAGAAGGAACAGACTTCTGGATCTCTGTCCATCAAAAACTTTCAACATTTTTCTTCTTTTTTTTTTTTTTTTTCATCAGTTTTGTCCTGTGAAAATTGTTTCACAACATACCTGTTGACTAGCATTCATGACTATGTTGGTCTGTCAGCTAATTTAGCATCAAACCAGCAATAACTAACTTGGACCAGCTTAGAAATTCTTGACATTTTTAAGGAATTTGTATATTTTCAAATGCACTCTTTAGGACTGTTCACACTGTCATTTTGTAACCAGTGAATTCAGATCTGAATTGGACACACTGCCATTTTGGAAAAAAGAGGACAGAAAACCGAAGTATAAATCAAAAAATAAATAATTTTTAAACAACATTCAAGATGTGATTGTGACTCAAGCATTCATAAATGTATTTGTATTTATTATTATTTTTTTGTGCTGACTACAAACAACTAAATTTAGTAGAAAAAGTCTAAAATCAATAAGTCACAAAGCCTAATAATCTTCACTGATTGGCCAGTAAGATTTTATTGGAAGGAATATCACTGACGTTTGCTCCAATTAAAATATTGCGCTGCTCATCAGTGTTATCTGCCTCCAATCTGCACCAAAGATGTCAAAAGAGTGAGTCTCATCAACACTCACTATGTGTCTCTCTGTCATAGTAAACAAACACAGGGACACGACAAAATTGAGGCTGAGCTACAGAAATGGAGGTGAGTGAGATAAGTGAGTGTTAGAGGAGAAGAGTGATCGGAGAGAAAGAGAGAGAGGCCTAGAGAAAAGGTCAGCATGCGTTGTGTCATGCAGTGTGGAGGATGCCTGAGCCGCTGGGTTTTACTCCGATTAATCTGTCGCGCAGTGACAGTGCTGGTTTAAAAAGGTCACTCATGGCAACAGGACGTGGGTGCATGGTGCTGAAATGTATCGAATCTGACTGCTCACTGGCTGGGCTTCAGGTAGTTAGTGCACCATAAAGGTCAAATTTGCTTCGCATCTCTCCAGAACTGACCGCTCCATGGGTTTGGGGAGATTGTTGGGCTCAGTGCACTGACAGCATCAGGCAGAAGTTTTGTTTTAGCTCTGAAAAGGCCTCCTAAGTGCCTCTTATTACTATGATGGAAACTTGACAAGTTTGTCAAGACAGTTGAACACAGTTGTAAGTCAGTTAGAGAGACAATAGCTTTATGTAACCTGCCTAAGGGCCATTCACTTCAGTTGTTGCTCAGTTGTATGAAGTTGTTCTAAGCACCAGCAGTTAGTTATTAAAATACTGGGTGGGTGGATGGATGGATGGAAATTTTTGGATGGATATGTTTTTTGATAGATCGATCGATGTGTGAATAGATGAATGGATATAAAATGTGTATTTATGGCTGGATAAATTGATGATTGATGAATGGAGTCAAGGTGGATATTTTTACAAATGTTTTGGATTGATGGATGTGTGTATAGATAAGTTATTGTACAAGTGTATTTTGGATAGATGAGTACATAGGAAGACGGATAGATGGATGAGTAGACAGGTAGATGGGTGGGTAGACGATAGATAGATAGATAGATAAAAGTCATTAGCCCCTTTCACACATTCAGTCTTTACCAGTAAATTACAGTTTAGAGATCATGTGTGAACAGGACCTTTTCAAAAATACCAGTAAATTTGTTCTGGCAATTTACCGGTATGAGAACGCATTGACATAAGACGTCTACACTGGGCCAATCAAAACATTCTGATGCAGATGATGCATTTACACAACATTGTGAAGGTTGGTTTGAAGTCGTCTAATACGACGTCTCTGGGAAAAAGCAGCAGCATGAATGTAAACGTTTGAGACATAAATGAAAGCATCAACATGTGTTTACCCCTCCATGACTAAAAACACAACACTGGGAGGCGCAGCTGTGTAGAGGTCATTTCCGGATAATGATGTCACAGAATTTACAGGTATTTTGAAACTGATGTGTGAATGGTGCTTTACTGGTAAAAAGACGAAACACAATTTTTTACGAACATAGCATTTTTGTTTTTACCAGATGAAGTCGTTCCGGCAATTTTACTGGTATTACTGTGTGAAAGGAGCTACAGTGTCATCACGTGTGTTCTTGCTCCCCTGATGGATTACTAATGAGTGATGTGGCTTTAAAGTCTGTTTTTCCAAGGGTATATGCAGAAAAAAAAAGTAACCCTTTGGGTCACATTAACTAAAATCTGGGTTTTTAAAGAGCTAAAGTCCCATCTTTAATCTAATACAAATGTGAAAAAAATGAAATGTTAAATCTAAAAGTCCTCCTGAATCAACAGTTTGCTTTGTGGGAAAAACATTGCAGCAGTGTAGAAATCAACAACTTGGAAATCTAATATTAATGTATGATAGTAACAAACAGTTGCATCCTTAAGCAGATCATACATTTTGTAAAGTCTAAAGGTTACAAAATATATATGGTGTTATTCTTGATACTTAAAAAAATTTTTTTTTAACAATAAATAGCCATACTTTATATTATTCTAAATGTTATACAGTGGTCAAATGAAGTAAAAAAATAAACAAATTAATGAAAAAATAAATAAATAAAAATAAGTTTTACAGTTATAATTTGGATGCATTACTGCAGGATAGGTTTAATAACACATTCTCAAACAGAGAGATGGGTTGTATTTAGACTCTGTGATTTTGTTCTTGCTGTTTTGCCACTTCAATAAGTTTTTGGTGCTTTGATAGCAGCTTCCTTTTAAGGAAAGTAAACAATGTTGACGAAGTCTGCTGGGTGTGCACAATGTGATAAAGAAAGAAAAAAAAATGGATAGTGGAACATTTCATTTTCCAGTATTCTACTTGTTTATCTGTTGTGCATGACAGTTTGCCTCTTTGGACTGTCATACAAAGTTCAATAATTGTTCATTTATCTAAGAAAAAATATTTAAAGGAGGAGTGAGTAAGAAATTTCTCTTTTTCTATTCAATGAAACAGACTGTAACCCGGTGTCTTTCAGACATTATAATGTTTCCTCTGTAGAGCTTAAAAGTAGTTAAGGGATATCAATTTTAATAGTCTTAATCGAAATGGCACATATTTGGTTTATAAAGTGCAAGAAAGACAGAGCCAACCTTTTTTTTTTTTCTTCACGTTGTTCAGTGTATGATTTCATTAAAATCTTCAGGCTTCATTTAACAAAGTGTATATTTTCTTCAAAGTCAACCCATTGTTGAAGCACAGCATAAAAGTAGTAATTTTCTGGAAGTCAAATGGCTTCTTATATTTAGCCAGCTGAGTGCCAAACATGGTGTTAAGTGATCAAAGTGTTCCAAAAAAAACAAAAGAAAATACTAATGAAAGGGAAAAAAAATTGAGCCATCAGCCTGTTTAGCTTGAGTGCTTTTTCTGCATTTGCTCTCGTCTTCCATTATTTGTTGGGGGGGGGGGGGGGGGGAGCTCTTGAGTTGGAAAATAAGCAGAGAGGATCTACCCAAATACAGGTCACATGACTGAATTGGTAGCAGGGGTATGTTTAAGCGTTTAGAGGCCCAGCAGAGCTGGAGATGGGCTATTAGGACCATCCATTAGGGGCCCTCTGTTTAACATGATAGATTGCACGTCTTTCATGTTATGTGACCTTCTACAAACTCTTCAAGCACTTTTAGTTCATTCAAGCAATGTTCTCTAAGATTGTTTACAATTTACCCAAATCCTCATGTGCATTCTTTTAATGAGCTTTTGTGCATTTGCTTTTCGCCGAGTCACAAGAGATTGAGATACTAGGATCTACTTTGTTAGAAATGGTGCACCAAAAAAATAAATGATTTATTAACCTCATGTTAATAACATATATACTGTAAGGATATGCTTGTTATTCGATCCCGCCACAGTGGTAAAGTATTTGTTCCTCATGTCTTTTAAAGTGTAGAAAGACCAAAAACAAACAAAACCTTTCAAGGAAAGTGTGACTGGCACAGAAAGCGGGAGGTTTGGGGATATATGTAAATATTTGGGCCTTGTTTCTGTTAAACACAGCACAGAGGCGGCAGTCAGATTTGACTGAAGCTAGACACAAGGTCCAGCTGGGTTTCAGCCTCACCTGCATACTGAAAGGGAGACAGAGAGTACACGAAAGATTTAGAAAGAAACAAAAAGTAGAGGGATACAACAAAGTCTGAGGTAAAAATGGCAGAGAAGAGATGTTATATATTGCATTTACTGTTTTAAATACATATTATTTTTTGTCTTAAATCAAAAGCAAAAACGCCTAATAAAATTTTCCAAACTGTAACAACCCTGAGATGGGACTCCCCTTATCTAATACATCTCATGGGAGCTCCACTTTTAGATGAAGGAATGTTTAACATCTTCAAGTGAGAAAAAGAGCGTGACTCACAATTGATTCCCACTCATCTCCTTCTTTCTTTCTGACAAACTCAACCTCGAGGGGTTCAACACCTGGTCTTTCTCTCCCATTCTCCCTCTCTCTCTTTGCTGAGTGGGACACTTGTGTTATTGACTCATCCACAAAGCCAGTGAGACTGGATCAATTTGCTGAACTTTATCCCATTATTAAATGTGGCCTAAGGGTGGGAAGGAGCGGGTGAGAGACTGAGGGAGAGAGTGAATGAGAAGGAGGGGTAGATGCTCTTTAAAAGGCATTAAGCAAAGAGACATAGTCTCATTAAGACAGGCTTCAGTGCCTCTCTCATCACAGAGATAAAGAGCCCCAATAGAGAATTCGCTTTTCCAATTGTGTTATTTAAATGTGAGATGACTGGGCTTTGGCGTCATAAACAGGCATTTTTAATAAGCCTGTGATACAGACAATTCTGCAAGGTATGAAAACCACTTCATCAATGCCACATTTGGGCAGAATTCAATTTCAGACGCTGTCCGTGCCCCCTCTTATCAGCTTTTCTCAGCAGCCGGCTGCATGTCAGATAGTGATAGCAATAATATTGTAAAGAAGAAAGGACGTCTGCGTAGGAAAACATGGGAGTTACATAGAGTGAAAAACAGAGGCACTGTAGGTCAAGGGGATCTGACATCTGCTCTCACTGCTGTCATGGGATGATGGATCACATTTCTCTCCAGAACGTGTCTGCTTTCCAGTGCTGTTATCTGCACCTCTTCATATTTACAGTGATGCACTCAAGGGGATATGGCTTTAAGTAAGGGCCCCTGTGAGAGGGGAAAAGAGGTCTTTGTGATCTTCCAGTGGCGGGATGCAGTTGTTTCCGTCAGTTTACCCTGGAAAAAGCAAAGTCTGCTGTGTTTAACTCATTCTGTAAACCGCATGTTTGAGTATAGCAGCTGTATTGATCAGTGTGCATGTGTACACGTGGTCAGTGACTCTGTGGAGAAGCTGTTTTGGACTACTGATGCGGTTTGTGTAATTGAAAACCCTTTTCACACAGTTGATTGAGCTGTGGAAGTCTGAATGGATGGCCGTTCTGATGGATTTAGTATATGACATACCAAAAGACTGAGGACTAGGGAACGTCAGAAACCATTGTAATGCAATATTGACCTGCACTTGCTTTTAATGTTATTGAGCTTGAGCTTGTAATTTTTATCAATTTTTTTAAATATAGTTTTTATTTGTAGTTGTTTAAGTACATTAGGTAAAATTAAATTAAAATGATAAATTTTCTTTGCAACTAGCTAGAATAAAATGTTTACTTTTTTTCTATAATTTGTTAGTTTATTTCAAGTGTTTTTTTTTTCAGTAAACTGAGTGAAAATTCCCATCTTGGAGAGTATTCATATACTGTAAATGCAATTGGTTATGTTAACGTAAACAGATGGGAGAAAATCAAATGTGTCTTTCAGTATATTAGAACCGTGAATTAGGTCTTAGAGTGACTGCAGCCTAATATGCCTATTGCTATCTGTGTCATTAATGTTAATAAAACAACAAAAGAAAAAGTGGGAATCACTCACTGCTCTTTATGGAATAACTTTTGTAGCTTTAAAAAGAAACACTGTATACTGCATTAACATTAGAGTGCCCTAATTATGCTATTTGATATAATATGCATTTAAATTTACCTTATTTCTCAACAATTCTCAAACGATTCTCTCGAAGTGATTTGGAGAAGCAAGGTGGTCCAAACAAACACTAACTCATAACTGGGCACTAACTCATCTTTCAAGAACAACTGGTTTACGTATACCGCGTTGAACTCAGAATGCAGTCGTCAGTGAAATGATGGGAACACAGCAAAAGTTTGGGATTATACTGCTGTGGTATCGAGGTAAAGGTGAAATTTAACCACTGATGCTTCACAACTTCTCAAACTTTGGAAGTGAAAATAAACTGAATTTACTTTCACAGCACAGATCACTGCGTCTTGTCGACACATTAGTGTGAAATTCATGTCATTTTCGAATTTAAAACGATTCATTTTAGCGATTCAGGGTCAATGCGTTCAATAACTGTAACTATATCTCAAGTATTTTTGTTTGCAACTTGGAACAGACCTGATGTAAATGTAATTTTACGTGTAATATTTTTGGAATTTTACCCAAAAAATTTTTTTGTTCTTACTGCACATTTCACACATGCTCCTCGTGTGATGTGATGTGACTCGTGACTCATGTGATGATAGTTTGTGAAGTGCTGTTCACGTGATCACATGCAAAAGAAATAATGCATAAATTTAACATGCTCCCAGATGTGCACATACGTGTTCCCATGTGAAATTCATGTTTTCCTCTAATGAAAGTTATAATGTGTCATGTTACCTATTAGAGTATGGATTTGTAAAGCAGAGCTGAAGCATTAGAGATCTGCTTCTTGTTTGTTAATAGAAAAGAAAGGAAGAGCATTCTTTTGTCTGCATGTGATCCTTGTACCTTGAGCATGTCTGTGACAGTATGTCCTATTCATTCTCATCTATCCCACACTGCCTCCCCTGCCTCTTTTCTGGGACAAAATGCCTTTAATGCTGATGGAAAAGCGGCATATTAAGACGCACAAAGCAGCGTTCTGCAGCAACAACAGCTGAAATGTTGACCTCATGAATAGAGATTGATTGAGAGGAGTTTGGTGTGTGCGTTTGAGAGTGTAAAAGAGAGCTGCTTGATGCACCTTCTCTGTGTTGCTTTGAATCTGTGCTGGTAATGTTTCCGAATGGCCTGCAGGCTTTATGCCATATTTGTGGAGCGGCGCTAAAACATCAGCTTATGCTGAGTGACAGCTGCATCTAAGAGGCACACTTATGAAAGCGGTTTCATTGTCAAAAAAGACTGATTTTATCCTTGACTGGCCATCAGTCACCTTGATGAGGTGCTCTTGTATCCTGCTCTGAGTTAAAAGACATAAGTTTATTGTTCTCTCTATGAAATCCTGAGCCGCTCTCATTTTGTACTGTGCATTTGAAATGACATCAAGAGCTATAGCTCTTTAGACTAAACACAGTATAAAAAAGTATATAATTTATAGTTCATAGAAATGTAAAAAAAAAAATTATATATATATATATATATATATATATATATATATATATATATATATATATATATATATATATATATATATATATATATATTTCACAGTCTGAGCTGTTGTGTAAGAACCAAATATAATTAAAATTATATATGTGGGTATATGTATATGTTAAAAATTATATTTATCATATCATTCATGGAAATTTGTAATTTTTCATAATTTAATTTCACAATCCAATTATAATTATTTATGTATTTCATGATATATAATATTAACACACACATATATATGCTGAGGTCACACCATGTCATAATTACCATAATTTCATGATGACACCATGTGGTGTTTTAGACAGAGCAGTAAGTCCTCGGACTGTCAGAAAATGTTTGATTTTTCCCCCCTTGTAAATCAGCGACAGAAAGGCCTGTGATTAGAGCCAGAGCAGCATTATGGCAACTTTCCTCAGAAGAATGAAACAATTTGTGCTCCTATTCAGCCACACACAGATGTTACCGATTAATATCAGTCCTTTTTATTCTAAAAGATTAGTTATTCCATGTATCCTGTTTAATTTGTTTGTGGGCTACCTGGAAATGCTTCATAATTGGTTCAAAAGCGTGCTGTACCTGTGGCAACAGATTGCAGATGTTTCTGAATGCTGTTGGTTCAGTATGGGCAAGAAAAACAATAAAGTGCTAATGAAACTGGATGAAACAAATTTCTCCCTGCTGTTTTTCCTGTGTTCTATTTGAGAATAAATCTCAACAACCTATATACTTGATTCCTTTCCTGTTAAAATCATTTTTGAGAAATGCTCAGACAGTGTCTACAGTTTCAGTGCTTGTTACCAGTTGCTTCTGCAATGAAGCTTCTTTGTATTTTTTTTTTTTTACAGTTGTTAAATATTACACACAGGTGTTATCACGCCACCTTTACATCCTCTAATGGATTTGAGCATTTTTTTTCTCCAAGTCTCCTAATTCCAAATACTTCTGCAATGGGAGATGTAATAAGGCACCTGGGACTTTTAGCACATCTCATTGATTTCCTTCCTCATGTGTTAGGAGCCGGTTTGCAGTGCTCATTTACAGTAAAGTGACTGATTTCATCTACAGCCGGTAAGCTATTATCACTGCTGAGCTGGAGAGAGGCAATCTATCTAATTTATTCCATCACGTATTAGAGAGGGGTTTTAGGTAGAGAAAGAAAATGAAGAGGAACAGAAGAGGTGAATTGGAGAGTATATGAGAGAGAGAGAAAGAGAGGAGGTTTGGACATATGTACTGAGTGTTGCCTTTCAAAAGTGATTTCAGCATATGAATAAAATGTTGAAGTTGGTTAATCTCCTTGTAAGCAGAATGTGATGAACTTTAGACTTGACTGCTGCTGTAGCAGCCAAGAGTTCTGTCAAGCTCTAGAGTTATATTTTAGATTTTACGTTGTATGGTAATTGTACTGCATAAATTAGCTGAATTTTACATTCTTAACTTTAGCTTTGGTTGTAGACATCTTTGCTTGTTTTTCCCTCAGACAACCTTACTCCCCCCCCCCCCCCCCCAGTATTTCTTATCTCATTATTATTATTTTTTTAGTTTTTCCATCAGTGTGTGTGTATGTGTGCGTGCATGTGAATGTGAATGACTAGACTTTTTAATTTTGTAATTTTGTCTGAATATTAAGATTTATTCAGTTGAAACAGGTTCATTGATCTAATTTTGTGTCTCTGGAAAATGGTGATCTATGACACTGTGTTATTGAAATTCTATTTTTTTTTTCTATTTGTTAATGAGGGATTTGTGGACATAATCTTTTTAAATTTGTGGAGTAAATATTATAGTTTTCATTTTGAAGAAAAAAGATCAAATCAGACCCTTGAGGTAAGGTGACATTCCCCCACACACAGAATTGCCACAGAAGGCCAGAAAGAGTCATGTTGTTACTAGTGTTATTCATTTTAATATTTCCATGAATTAGATGTACATTTCAGACATGTTTGGGTTTCATTAGAACCTATATGCTATTTGAGTGAAATCATTCAATTTGAATCCATAGTGTTGCTATAATGACATATCTTTAATTAAAATATGAGCATTTAAATATGTAATAAGTTTCCTTTTCAGATTAATCTCTGGAATTCAGCTTTTTCTGTCATGGGTTATTCAATTATTCAACTGAATTATCACAATTTTAAATAGAGTAGTTGATGTATTATTTTATAATAGTGACACTTTAAAAATGTAGATAAAATTAATAAGAATGATATCAAAAGTAATTCATATTCTTCTCAGGTGGCTTTCAGTTATTGGGTACGGTAGCCTCTTTGAATAATTTTACAGTTTGTGCTATAACAACTAAATTAGCAGATGTACTTCCTATAAAAACACATTGGCCGATGCATTGTCATCCTGCAAATGCCAAACTTGTGTATGTTACAGTTTAAAAGTAAATGTACATTGTTCTTAAAGGGGCAGATATACAAACACATATTTACATATATACACAGAATATTTCAGTATTTTTGTGTTGGGAGACTTAATTTATTTCTCTAAAGTTAGTAATAATTCCTAAACATTGCCATCTGCTGGAGAGCACTGCACAATGCAGCTGATGAGGTGAAGGAGTTCAGTGCAAGAGGTGTGATTCTTCTACTTTCTCTATAAGGTTTTGTTTAAGTGTGTGTGAGCAGCCATAGCTTTAAAAGTGCATTAGAATGTGTCTTCCTTTGTAGTCGTATGTCGTTGAGTTCCCCAGCTTCACATTTACCCAGAATGCTTTGGTTATTTGGATTTTTCTCCATCAAAATAATAAATGAGAGTAGCTTTTCGGGGCTATTGATTTCACGCTTTTATGGTATTACATCTTCAGAGCTGCTCAGGTTGAGCGGAGGAAAACAAATCGGTTTTGGGAAATGGGTGTAAGCAATATCCACAGTGAGCCTGTTAGCTGGATTGGGTGAGATGCCTGAGGGCCCGCTGTGATGGCAGGAGCCTCACCTCTCATTCAACAGCACCAACCCAGACAGCAGAACAGCAGATCCCTCAGGCTTCGAGGAGCAGACACGTACCTGCAGCAATCAAACACAATCACAATACTTTTTAAAAATATTGGGTTTATCTTAAACGGATGAACCTTTAATTACTTTACAGATAATTTAGTTAGGATCAGATGGAATCTACACCTGCTACAGCTCTCCATAAAACTCCATGGATTTGGAACAGGTGTCAGTTGTGATTTATGAATTCCTACTTTGAGTGTTTATGAAATATTTAGAATGAATTTGATTTGTGTTTTAGTCTGAGTGTAGTATTCTTAGCCCCTTAACATTTTACCACGTTGAAATCGGAAGAATATATCAAATCTGACCCCTTCCAAGGAGTGAATATTCAATTTTAAATGTATTAGTATTGGCTGATATCAAAAATGTAATTGTGCATTCTTATTTTTACATTTAGATATATGTACACTAATATTTAAAAAAATGTGTAAAATTAACATCCATGTTTTATAATGTGTGATGTCAGTGATGCCTAAACTCACTTGTACAGTAACATTTAAAACTGTTGATTTTTTTTTTACTATTATTATAATAAAATATGTGTGTGTGTGTGTGTGTGTGTGTATATATATATATATATATATATATATATATGTATATGTATATATATATATATATATATATATATATATATATATATATATATATATATATATATATATAATTGTCCTTTCAAAAGTCAGCTGATTATAGACATTTAATAGAAATGTATCATATCCAGATCTACAGAAATTCCACACCAATAGAGTTCTGTGCAGCTCTGCAGATTTTAGTGTCTGGTCATTGGCACTTCTACAGTATGTCCTAAAATTACAGCTTGAAGTGATGTTATTTAAATATTTGATGATAATAATATATAGTTATACATAGTGATAGTTATTTAACCAATTTGATAATACGTCAAGCAACCAGCTCAGTATAACACATTTAATTTTTTTAACCCATTCTGCAGTCTTTAGGTCTAATCATGTCTTGATTGTTAGTTTGTTTTAATATCAGTGTAATTTTACACCTATAGCAACACATAATAGCTGTTGATGAACTTGTAAGCAGATTTATGTTCACTTTGTAGCTTTTAACCAGAATTTTATGATCAAATTATGGCCATATCTGTCCTGGGCCGATGTGGCTGCACTTTTGAGCATGCTGAAAATGCAAAATATGAGGTGCAAGGTGGAACTAACAGGTAAACAAACTCATTAATAGAGCTCTTCCCCCGTCTGCTCTTTGTGAGTGAGGTCACACAGGTGACCAGTCAGCGTTTCCCCATGGACCCCTTGTTTTTCAGGACCAGCTGGTCAATTAATTGGCTGAGAAATCTCAAGTTTATGGGTGTTATGTTCATTATTGAGTTTATGGGGGTTAAGAACATCTGTCTGAATAGATTTGGTCCATTTAGGCTGCTGTTTGGTTTATTAAAATTGGTTCTCAGAGAACAGAACCATTGCACTTGAACAAAACTGTTTAAACGTACAATTTTACCCAAGTCTCCTCTCTCTTCCTCTGATCTCAACAGTAATTGGACACTTGCCATAATAGAAAAACCTTGTCCTCCTATAAAACCGGAGGAACTCCCTAGAAGTTTTTATCAGGTCAGTGAGAAAAATTAGATTTTGAAGGTTCACTGTGACGATATAATTGGCACAATCTGGTCAATCACTAGTACAGAAGGGCACAGGTGACTCTTTCGGTGGGCAGTATTACTTACTCATGTTAATTATCTCGCGGTATGCAAGGAGAGACTATTCTCACCTGCTTTGTCAGAAACAATAATTATGTTGTTCGTTGGGCATCTCTCCTAACTAGATCCCTTTATAATCAGATGAGTCCTTAAATTGTGACACTTTTCACACCTCACTTTTAGAGAAGTTATGAACACCAAGAAGAACAGTAAAAATCCTGCTTGAGTTGTTATAGCGTTTCTAAGGACAGCCTTCTAATCGCTCCGTTTTCTCTCCCCAACTCATTCGGCATGAATTTTTAACTGTCATGGTGATACAGAACACCTCTGAATTTGACATTAACCAATTTACTTTGCTGGCTGCATGGTGTTCATGTGATTTAGTGATGGCAGGGAGTTCCATTAGCAATATGGAAATGATGCTCTCACAGTGCAACTATCCCCAAAACACACACACACACACACACACACACACACACACTTCTTGTTTTTTTCAGACTGCCAGTTAGTTCCAGTTAACGCTTTTCCAAAAAGCTTTTGGGACCTTTTCTCTATTGTATATTCACTGCTTTTGTTATGCCATAAAAGACAGAACATGTTTCTTATCAAGGATCAAGCTATTGTAGAAGATCACTTTGGTTTGAAGTGGTTGCACAACTGAGCTTCTCTCAAGGAGAAACTCTACTTGGTCTTGTACAAGTGATTATTCCTCATGGCCAACACATACAAGGCAGTATGAAAAGGAGACACTTGCTCTAAGATGATTGAAAGGGAGAAATCGCAAAGCTGAAAATGGTAGTGTCACTTTGCAGTTTGCATTCCAGTTTTTCCATAAGCTTATGCTTCAAGATAAAGACAATAAATATATGAAGCAATTTAAATATTCTTTTTAATTGACATAAAAATCAACACGTCACTGGTCCTTTCTACCTGTCTTGTTCCTCTTTGATTGCATTTTTCTCTCTCTTTCTCCCTTTAGTGGTCAGTGGGGGCCTGTGTAGTCTGACTCCTGCGGTCCTTTAGGGAGAGGAGGAAGAATACAGATGGACACATTTGATAGAAAGCCATTTGGACCAACATGTTCTTCTCACTATGGTTCCCATGGGACCAGACACCTGAGGCTACTCATATTAAAGAAAAATATGGTTCTGTGTAGCCTCACATTCCACAGGCAAAGGTCAGGACTATACTGCTGGAACCAAGACACTCTATTAAGCATGGCCATATGATGTCATCGCTGCCATCGTATAGATGTAGCTCTGAGTAGCTTCTGTCTTGGTCTCTTAGAGCAATGTTCCAGGTTTAGTTACATTTTATACACTGCACTTTTTTTTTTTTTTTTTTTTTTAAGAAATTAATACTTTTATTCAACAAAGGAGTATTATTAAAAAAGACAGCAAATACAGTCTTTACAAAAGATTTTCATTTCAAAGAATCAAAGAATCCTGAATATTTCAATCACCGTTTCAACATAAATATTAAGTAGCTCAACTGTTTTCAACATTTATAAAAATAAGAAGTGTTTCTTGAGCAGCACATTAGCATATTAGAATGATTTCTGAAGGATCATGTGACACTGAAGACTGGAGTAATGATGCTGATAATTTAGCTTTGCATCACAGGAATAAATTAAATTATAAAGTATATAACCAGAAAACAGTTCTTTTAAATTGTAATAATATTTCATAATATTACCCTTTTTTTCTCTATTTTTGATCAAATAAATGGAGCCATGATGAACATAAGAGACTTCTTTGAAAAACATTAACAGTACTGTAGTGTAGATGCAGTCAACTCACATCTAGATTGTAAACATGGGGAACCAAAAAATCTTCACAAAAATGCACCTATAATTCACAATGATAGGGTTTTTAGCTAAAATGTGCAGCTAATATATATATAGAATTATTATTATTATATATTTTTTTTAAAGTGAGACTACTGTTCTAGGCATGTGAACTTTTGGTTGTGTGGTCCCAATGTGATTCCTGTGAGTGTTTTTTTTTTTCTCAGTGTAAAACAGGTTCCTTTGTGCTATCCTCAAATGTGCCATGTGGAATTAATCATGTTTACTGGCTTTACTTGGCTATTGCAGGAGTTTAAATATAATTTGCACAGACAAAGTGAGTGTTTTTCTGTCACTTTCTTGCTAACACATAGGCCTAATGTTTTAAGTCTGGTGGCTGTACTTCTAGAACTGTGCATTGTGGCATTTATCCTGGTGTACCTACCTATCTAGTTATCTAGTTTCCCTTTCCTGTCTTATTGTAAACTGGACTTTTGTTTTTGCAAACTGAGGAATGAATCAAAAGTATTCCTGTGGAAACTTACAGCATCACGTAGGCTGTTGATAAAACTAATCTTATATTACTGTATATACAGCTCATTTAATAAATATTTTACCAAAATTCATATTTTATGAACCAGTGGGACAAATTGAACATCCCACCAAGAGTCCCAAATGTTTTCACTGAATTTAATTTCCAGCTGGAACTTCCACATTCTGACTTTCCAAAATGAAACTGAGCAAAAATATTTCCTTTATAAGCGTGCAGCACTCCCATTTGAATATTGCATTTGGCTTAATGGTGTTTTTTCTTTTCTTTGTGGGGAAATATCAGGGTTTTTTTTAATAATCACATCTGCTTGCTGTTTCATGGGCCGACGGTATTGGACAGGGTCTTGTTGTAATTTCTTCACAGTAAAACAGCATTGGGCAGTCTAGGGTCTTTAGATATGCATTCATTCGCTCACAGCACCGGCTGCTTTATTTCCACTGCCGTTTCACATGATGCCATGCTTTAGGCGTGCACTTGTCAAGCATAAAGGGCCTTCAAGGTTATTAATATTTTATGTATGAATTTTGCTTTTATTTTTATTGCATCCCCTTTTAATATCCCTGGAATTTTTAAAGTGTTGTGCACCAGTGGTTTACAGACCTACGGTGTATAACCACACTGAAAGAGAAACTATAAATTTGAGTTACTCTAAACATTTAGAGACTAGAGACTGAACTGAGGATGTAAACAAACTGTAAAGGTGTTCGTTTGGTATAAGAAGGACATACAAGCACATTGGAAAGTGAGGGAAGGTTTCAATACTGAGGTGATTCACGTGATTCATAGGTGATTCAGGAGTGTTCCTGCCGGCGTCTCATTGGTGGGGAGAATTAAAGGACATTGAATCGCTTTGCTCTGGAGGAACTGGCGAGGACCCAACAGCAAATTCTCCAGCCGAGCTGAATCCATAAATCGCCCATTTACCATTAGTGACCCCAATATCTGTCACAGCAGTGGAATTATGGCCTTTCAAATTAAAATATCAAGTATTTTATTGAAATAAGAAAATGTCCCCAGGTCCTCCTATAGTAAATGAAATTATGCATGACCTCTTCATTATTGAGTTTAATAAGTGATCCTGCAGTCCACCACACTCTTGAAGAAAATAACAGAGAGAACTGAGAGAAGGACAGCAGATATGAATGCTTCATGCCAACAGTACCACACACCAGGATCATAAATTAAGCCAAGTTTATAGGAAAAAACTGAGCTTAACCCTGAATTTTCTGTGAGTCTTTTTAGCAGGGTTAATGTCACCCACCATAACCCACCTGTTTACTCTTTTTCTATCTAACAGACTGTCACAAGTGCAGTTACAATTCAGAGAAATAAGACCACACAGAAGGACGTCAGTAAAACATGTCTCTCATTGGTATTCATTGGCCCAGGGAATGCGAGATGGGCATCAGTGTTTTCATTTAATCAGGTTCTTATAGAGGGTCAGCAGCAGACCCTATGTGTGCTGGAGCTGAGGGGGTGCAGAGGAGATTACGGAGGGATTGGCAGGGTGGGGAAGCCAAGAAGCAATAGAACCTGAAGCAGAGTTAAGTAATTGGATTCTTGTTGGGTAAATGAGTGGATGTGCGATTGTGTGTGTGTCCAGGGAAGGACATTCATTGTGAGTAGCATGTAGAAGGAGATGCAAGCCATAACCCTTTTCAAAAACACACTTGCGCATGCATCTGTGTCCTGGATGTTAAATAACGCATGACTCTATACACTCTAAACTTGTCACCTCAAGTGATAGCCAAGTGAAATGCGTTATCAGCACTCACGCAACCAATACTGCGTCTTGGATAGCTATGCACTAGTAATGTGTTACAGAATTTGGGAACTAGATTTGCACTTCCTAAAGGAAATAGGAGTGCTTGTGAGGCAGCCGAAGAATTGTTAACATTTTAGGTATGTTTTGTAGGTCTACTCAAGTAAAATATAGTTTTCATGATACTCCATATGCATCTTGTTTTCAATCGACTGTGCAGGGGAATCAACATATATGCTACTGTTTAAAAGTTTGGGGTCAGTAAGACTTAAGACTTATTTTTTTGAAAAGAATCAAGAAACCATTTAATACAAGAAACATTAAATTGACCAAAAGTAACAGTAAATACATTTATAATGTTACAAAATATTGAAATATTGCCCTTTCATTGATATGTTACTTTCTGAATAGGGAACATTAGGCTCAATTGAGAGCACCTTATTTTGAATGTAGACAAAAGTCTCAGATTTCCTGCTGGTTGTGCATCAGTGATACTCAAGCTAAAGCAGTTGCATTAGTGTTTATGACGTGGATGCTATTGAATTTGCTGTTACATGAAGCTTGATATGATTATGATCCAATTTAATTCAATTCTGTCCATAGACTTTCACTTTCACCCCAGACTGTATATACGCCAAAGTCTGCCTTTCACCAGGATCATATCATACAATCTGACAAGCACCAATCATAAAGGACAGAAAGAATTGCATCCATCTTAAACCAAAGGGAACATACAGTAATCTTACATTTCTTAAGTGTAAAGTTTATAAAAGACCAAAGTTTGAAAGGAATCTATAAATTAAGCATTTAGATTGCAGAAAGATGGTGTGAGGTTGTGGTGGGATGCTTGAATCCATGATCGTCAGAGAGAGGTAAACTATACTTTATTGTGTAATTGATAGGCATTCATTAGCTCCCAAACCTTGCATTAAGAGGAACTAGCAAGCGCTATAAATATGTCATACCTAAATCAAAGATCGTGACCGCAGGTAAAAACAGTGCAGTGTTTTATTCCGATATTGTTTTGTGGTTATTCAGCACAGAAGCATATTGCGTGACAGTAAGCTGCCATTGGTCTCACGAGGGCGAGCAGAGGTAAGCAGAGACGGGCTGTGCTTGTGCCGGTATTCAGTCACCATTACAGAGAGCTCCAGAGACTCTCTCGGTAGAAAGTCTCAAGGTAGCATCTCCGATTTAACCAGTCATGGGCGACGAGCAGATTGCCCTTCATTTACTGTCTTTCGTTTCCCACTCTCGTTGTCTCTCCAGCTCATATATAACCCCACTTTTCCAGCGCCCCGCATCAGCAGCCTTGAGGAGGTAAATGGTGTGAAGCTGACTGTTGGCTCCATCCGTCTCCTGGGCTGGTGCGCCTGCGTGTGCGCTTGAGGGGGGCAGCTCGGTGGGTTGACAGCTCCACCAAGATGAATCACCTTTACTCGCCCACAATGGATTCATCTGGTTCCTCCGTTCCCCATCTCCAAAAGCACTGTGGGGAGACGCACTCTGCCATCTATTAGTCAGTCATAAGGGGGAACAGATGTGATGTGTAAAGCCTGTATTTCTTTTTTCTCTACTAATGAATTAGAGCAGTTGGTGTCTTAATCTCGAAAAAATCACATCCGTTTTGATCGGGACGCAGAAAAGCCAAACAAAAAGACCTGTTCTCAATTAGAATGACTGTCTTTTTATATTTTCTCTCATTGCGACTGTTTAGATGTAAATGAGTGTACGCCAAGGGCTCTGATTGGACGGAACGGGCTCTCCTTCCCCCTGCCTGATCCCCCATTAAATATATGAGCACCATTTTTCAAACTAAATTGAGCCCTCTTGGAAGCAGTCTGCCAGTTCTCTTCTTTGTCTGAAAATTGTTCGAATATTCGGCAGAGTATTCCAGATGGCTGATTGCCTAACATTCTCATTTTTTACTATTTTTTCCCTCTTCTTCTCATCAGATGCTGCCAACTAGTGTGAAGGGGCCTGTCTCTCCTCTATAGTCAGCTATTAAAAACTAAATCTTGTATTGTACGGCTCTTTCTAACAGATGGTAACCCTTCTACCCCTTTGCCAAATTCGGCGCGGCAAATAAGTGTTTGTGCGAGTGCGATGGAGGGAAGCAGAGGAAGAGAAATGTAGGAAGGCAGATTTTATTGTGTGCTTGATGGCACTGATGTTTGTCTGTTCTCGTAGAGGCATATGCGTACAGTTCTTTGGCAAATTATTGAGTCTATAAGCAGCTGCCAAATCAATAAATGTCGCAAAAAACAGCAATGGATTGTGTCATTCGGATTTGCTTTGGAAAAAATAAAATTTCTGCCTTAAATTGTGTACAGCTATCTACTGACTGATAACAAATCATCTTTGTTGTGTGTTTAAGGGATAATGTACCCAAAAAATTTAAATTCTGTCATCGTTTACCTCATTTTTTTTCTAAACCTGTATGACTCACTGACTTTTGTTTTAACACAAAAAAGACTTTTTTTCTACATATAATCAAAGTCGTTGTGGTCCAATGTTGTTTTGCAACAAAAGCAATTCTTCAAAATACCTTATTTGTGTTTGTAAAGGTGGATGCAGGGTTTTTTGACCTGTTTGTCTTCAGGGTTGAAGGGCAATTCATGGACAAATGCTTTAACTTAGCTGACCGTTTCTCTGCCTGATTGCCTTTAGTCACACAGCAGAAATATATGATGTTCTCCTCCCAGCATCCATCTGTGTGGGTCCTGTCAGGGCTGACAGATGTCTCTGGCCTCTGGTGCGAGGCTCACAGCAGCGCATGGCCCAGATGTTAACCAGTCTGGGGAATAAGCAAGAGATGTCACTGCCTTCAGGTCACCTTACAATCACTAATCTGTCTCTGTGACAGTCTGGACGTTTCCATCTCCTCTCTGATTAGGTCTGTTAGCTGATTCACCTTTTCATGCTCCTCGCTCCACTCTTTGCTTAACTGATCAGAAACACCGCTCCGCCTTCACTCCATGACAAAATTTGTGACTAATTTGTGAAGTATTTCAGTATGTTTTGAAATATCACAAAGTTCTGTGCAGAACTTATATTAAATGAAAAATAAATACACAATACTAGAACAATAGTTTTAACGTGGTTTATTGGAGAACACCACATTTAGCCCAAGTCTATATTAATTTTTATTAAATGACTGTTTAACTAACTTGTCTGTGCAGCATCTCTCTACTATGGCAAAGCTGAGGGTTGTAGTTACTGTACTTCAGAAGCAGAAAGAATATGCTGTAACTTTTCGGTTTTTAAGCTGATAAATCACAGGAAAGCGTTGACAATAATTTTCTGCATTCCTGAATTTTTCTATGTGTGTGCGACATGAACGTTATGTGCAAGCTTGTGTGTTGTTCACATGTGGAGCAATGTAGCAGCATGTTAGTTTAGAGTGGAAATTAACTACCTGTATAATAAACTGTTTAAAACTTGAATTCACCCAATCAGTATTGAGTAGCCACATGCTACAAACAAACATGCATGAGATATAACCTCCCACACTCATCCATCGCCTCATTATAACCTTCACCTCCTTTCTGATCTGAGTGATCCACATATCTTTCAGGCTAGCTAATGATCTTTAATGCATGAATTCTTAATAAAATGCAGTTATATTATGGGCTGTTGGCATTAATTGTGCTCGTAATGGAGCGGTAGGGGTGCGCTCTCAAAAAATCCACTCTTCGCTCCAGTCAAAGATAACGCCGCTATCACTCCACTCCGCTCACATACTCTGGTGTGTGTGTATATATATATGTTGTGTGTATATATATATATATATATATATATATATATATATATATATATATATAGAGAGAGAGAGAGAGATGGTTTAGAGATGGTTTTTCGCAAATCATTAAAGGGATAGTTCACACAAAGATAAAAATTGTCACTTTTTGCTTACTCTGAAGTTGTTCCAAACCAGACAGTTGATGGTAGTAACTGACTTTCTATAGTATGGGGAAAAAATAATATGAAAGTCAGTGGCTACCGTCAACTGTTTGGTTACCAACATTCTTCAAAATATATTATTTTGTGTTCAGCCCAAGAAAGAAACTCATACAGGATTGGAACAACTTGAGAGTGAGCACATGATGACAGAATGTTCATTTTTGGGTGAACTTACCCTTTGAGCAATAAGAATTGATTTAAAACAAGGATTTCTTCATGAATCATTCATCACTACTGTGCACTGACTTTTCTGTATGTGCCTGCCCTGTTTCCATGTCTTCGGGACATATTATAAGGGTGAACTAGATGTTAGGGTTTTCACTCTTGGCTTTCTCTTTCTCAAACATTGTATTTTCTGCACGCAATCTGATCACTCTTACACAGTCTGAAGGAGACTCATTGTTGAGGTTGAATAGGCCTGTAGAGGAGGTATTCTCCATTTCTTTCTTTCTCTTTTAAAATCACTTCTGCTCCACAAAGCAAGTACCGTCAGCATAACGATAGGTGGAGTGGCCCGTAGTCAAAGTGAAATTGTATTTCAGCGACATTCATGATTTAAAAAGATGAGCTGTTTCGGTGGGTGCTGCGGGTGAGGAGTGTAAATGAACAACGATGAGGAGTGACAGGCTTTGGCAGCTCTCTAAATAACCCTTTGCAATTTCATCTCTCCAATCAGACCTCCAATACCTGCCTTAGTCACTATTTACAGTAACTATTGCTCTCCTTCACTCATTCCTCCAGTCGCTCACACACTCATTTATTCACTGACACTCAAACCTACTATCTTATTCTGGCATACACTGGCTATGACATTGCGTTTGCTATCCCCCTGCTATCTAGTTCTTAATAGGTAAAACTCAGGTTCCTTTTTCTATCTAAAATAAAGAAAATTATAATGTCCACCATGTGGATTCTAAATGCCAGACCATATGGAAGTAACTGCATACAGCTAAAACTCAAGTATACATTATTAACAACTTCAGGTAGGCTAGATCTGTCTTCAAAAGTTATTAGATATTAATTATTTGTTCAAAATCAGTTCTTCTATATAATTGTGGCGGCTTTTATTTAGTAGCAATTTACATGAAAATTATATGAAACATAACACAACATTAAGTCTATCTGTTGTTTGTGGTTTTCCAAACATATTTGAAAAGTTAAGTTTTGTAGTTCTGGTTGATTACTGTTCTCAATGAACTGAAATACATTTCACATTTGAAGTTGAGGGGTTCCTTATCGTGCTGTCAGTGCTTTGAGATAGAAATTGTGTGGTACTATCAGTGCAAGGCAAAGCGATAAATGCACCGCATGACCGTCACACTGCAGCTCAACTAAAACATCATCTTTCCTTTATTTTTTCTCATTTATTTTTCTTTCAGTGCTCAAAGTTACTGCAATGTTTATGCAGCTTGGTAATCAAACTCTTTGAGCTGCTTCAGAAAGGCCTCGTCCCCGTCTCTGGGCTGTAGTTCTGGGAAAACAAATGGAAATGTAAATTGTGTGTTCTGAGTGGGAGCACTGACCTGCACACACTGTAATCATGGCAGCTGAAAGTGAGATACAGCTCACACTTACACGCGCACAAACAGTGTGCTGCTTGTGTCACTAAATGTTTGTGTATTTTAATGTGTATTTGTGTATGTGTGTCAGTGTTAAGCACATTCATCCGGTCAGTAGCCACTGAGAGATGGGTCATTAAACATCCCTCAGCTTTTCCTATAAGGATTGCAGTGATGTGTTATATTGCCAGTGGAGCTAAACCTTGCAGCCACATCCATAAAGGACAAACATTTAAAGTAACACAAAGCAATTCCAGCCACAGGGGATGAGAGCAGCCCTATAAAAACCTTCAGCTGAAATTGGGATTTGCACTTGTGCCCGAATGCTGGGTTGTCCTTGGTTTGGCCTTCAGCAAAGTTATAATGATGGTTAAAGATGGAAACAGGATGAATGCAGGTTGACCTCATATTAATGCTTTAAGCAAAAAATCTGATATTCAAGCAAAATCCACATAATCTGAACCATTTGAACCAATCTGAATCATTTCACACAACAACTGGGGAAAGCTTGAATACCTCAATACCCCTCAAAATTGAATGCCTTTGTGCCATAGTGGTTTTCATATACTATAAAGCCTGCTATTTTATAGATTTTGCTTTATTTTTATTATATATTTTTATAAATATGTACACTCACATACATACTACCATTGGAATGTCATATTTACCATTCGTATGTCTGTTGTGGGTAAGAATTTTTGGTATTTCAGTAATTTCGGTAATTCTCACCATTAACTTGATGCTATACACACACACATTAAAAGCATATTGGCTGTTTATAAGCACTTCTAAAGCACATACGAATGCTTTATTCTGGATGATCATATTTTAGATCCTTTAATCCTATCCCATACCTAAATTTAACAACTACCTTACTTACTATTCATAAGCAGCAAATTAGGAGTGTGAGGCAAAATTCATAGTTAATAGTTAATTAATATTGAGAATTGTTCCCCAAACTAAAATGTGACCGAATTTTCTTATGAATATTTTTGAATGAATATAACTGAAAATACCTTACTGACCCCACATGTTTGAACTGTTAAAGTTAGACATAGAGACTGGTTATTTATAACTTTTCATGTCATTTGATGCACTCTCACATAAAAAAAATAAAATAATAATAATAAAATGCTTGGCGAGACAGGGTGCAAGTGAGTCATGTTAATTCATTAGGGAACCTTAATCCTTGATAGGTGGTGTACTAGTGTCATCTGGATATTGAATTTTCTACATCCTGTGTGTAGAAATAATGCACTTTCCTGTTGGGTGGCTAAATGGCAGAACTCCTTCTGGATCAGTAAGGGATTATTTTTTTTTTTTTTATACTTTTGAACATAATGGTAATTAAGAACTCTTTATACAACCATTCACCTTTCAAGCGGATTTAAGGACCAATTTTGCATGTAAAGAGGGAAATATTGAAGGTCGGAATTAAAACTGTTGGTGGTGGCACTGGCTGTGAGGAGGGAAAGGCTAATTGTAATGTGTATATCATGCAAGTGAGAAAAGAAATCATTGATCTTAGGTCTTAAATATTCAACAGTGCTGTGATGAGATATTGGAGGCTAATGAGGATAGCTTTGAAGTTTGCCCTATTAAAACAGATACAGACTGATCAAGCAATCAAATCAAAGCCCCTCACTATGTAAGAAAACAAGCTTACTGAAGATTACATTTGTCTTTTATTTTGATTTCTTTTTTTGTTTAACCCTTTAGGCATTTGGGTGATGCTCAGTTCACGATGAGGGTCAGTCCTGAATGGACAGACATTGTAGCGCAGAGAATATGCCAGGATCTTTTTTCGTTTTAACGGACATTGATCCAAAGTGACTATCTTTCTCTTGTGAGCACCTTTATTTTTGCTTGGGGCCATAATGATGATAAAGTGTATCACAGTCCTATGCTTTTAAAGCTCTGAGACTCTAATAAACAAATCAGTGACTCAGATCTTTGAGGTAACACATGCTGGAAGGCTTCTATACAGACATGCACATGTTTGCTGCTAATCTGAATACAACTGTAAAAATGTAAATGTAAATTGGGTTGTACTAATGATAACACTTAGGATGACAGGTGTTTATTATGGTGGACAGACAGGTGCCTGAAGAATTAATGCAGAGTCTAAATCTGAATTTTTTCCCAGCACTCTAGTTGACAGCATCTTATCCATTCATATCCAGGGCTCTCCATCCCCGTCAGCCCAATCCCCGGTGTTTTTCAAAGTGATTGACATGCTCATACCAGAGGAACAAGCAGTTGTCTAGATTGATTAACGCATTGATGCTCTAAGTCACACTTTATTTTGTGGGATTTTAACCCAAATCAATGGGTCACGACAAAGCTATTTAATTGGTGATAAAGAAGAAACAACAAGCCTTTAATGTTGCATCGTAAATTACACTTGTTTGCCTCTATAGATCAGACCAGACAAGTTCCTTTGTCGTCCTGTTTCCCCACCTCTCGCTCTGTTGTTTCTGGTTGGAGGAGACTGCTGGGCAGATTGAGCAGTAAATTAAATGAATGTAGGCCTTTCCTCAATCATTTCTCATTCCTTCAAAATGATTAAAGCTGATGTAAGAAGTTCATTAAAACAGAAAACATTAGACTCATTAAAAAGCCATTAAAACTATCGCACCACCATGATTTATTCCATCAGTAGGCAGGGAGGTAGAGCGACATGGAACATGGGAGGAGAAATGGGAGGGCAAGCTGTTTTCAAGATGGAGAAGCCCTGTCTGAGCTTCCTAATTTGGAGTTTTTCAGAATCAGAATCAGAAATCAGAATCAGAAAGAGCTTTATTGCCAAGTATGCTTGCACATACAAGTGATTTGTTTGTGACATAAGCTTCCAGTACACAGAGACGATGACACACACAGACAAAAAAAGACAAATATTGCAAAATAAAAATAAATAAATAAATAAATAAATAAATGTATGAACAGTTGTTCTATTGATGATAATGGAATAGAATAAAGTGAGATGCAGGGATGTACTAGGATGGAGGGGTAACAAATAAATATAAGGATATTGCACATTTTTATTGCATAAGTGGGGAACATTTAACTGTTCATTAGGTAGATTGCCTGGGGGAAGAAACTGTTCTTGTGCCTGGCTGTCCTGGTATTTGTGGCTCTGAAGTGCCGGCCAGATGGCAAAAGTTCAAAAAGGGGGGTAACTTGGATATGAGGGATCCAGAGTGATTTTCTGAGCCCTTTTCCTCACTCTGGATGTATACAGTTCTTGAAGGGTGGGCAAGGGACCACCAATAATCCTTTCAGCAGTCTGAACCGTTCTCTGTAGTCTTCTGATGTCTGATTTTGTAGCTGAACCAACCCAGACAGTTATTGAAGTACACCGGATAGACTCAATGACGGCTGAGTAGAACTGTTGCAGGAGGTGTTAACTGCTGTGTAGAGAGATGGTCAGAATGGGTGTGGGGTCATTGAGTCATTGGAAGTGAACTGATTTTCCAACTTTTTAGAGTAGGTCCTTTTAGCCACTCTAATCTCTTTGTTCACTGTGTTCCTGGCCTGATTATACAAGACTCTGTCCCCATTTCTGTAGGCATCCTCTTTGGCCTGACGAAGATGTCTGAGTTTTGTTGTAAATTATGGCTTATCATTGTTGAATGGTAAATAAGTCCTGGTAGGAATACATATATCCTCACAGAAACTAATATAGGATGTTACAGTCTCTGTGAGTTCGTCCAGATCGGTGGTAGCAGTTTTAAAAACACTCCAATCAGTGAGGTCGAAGCAGGCTTTTAAAGCCCACTCTGTTTCGTTGGTCCATCTCTTTACAGTCTTTACTAAAGTCTTTTTGCCTGTAGGTTGGTATAAGATGAACCAAACAGTGATCAGAGCGCCCCAAAGCTGCTCGTGGAACAGAGTGATATGCATCCTTTATTGTGGTGTAACAGTGATCTAGTATGTTACTGTCTCTGGTGGGACATGCAACATGCTGTCTGTATTTTGACAGTTCACGGGAATGATTGGCTTTTTTAAAGTCCCCAAGAATGATTAAAACAGAGTCCAGGTGTTTTTGTTCTGTCTCTGTGATTTGATCAGCGAGTTTCTGTAAAGCCAGGCTCACGTGCGTATGTGGAGGGATGTAAACACTCACAAGAATGAACGAGTGAAACTCCCGCGGCGAATAGAATGGCTTGCAGTTAACAAAGAGCACTTCTAGATCTTCTTTAACACAGTTACATCTGTACACCACGGTTCATTGATGTAAAAGCGTGCAATTTCCCCTAAACAACTGAAAGCTGGGCAGATGGAGTGCACTGTCTGGAATGGCGTCATTCAGCCAGGTTTCTGTGAAACACAGAGCAGCAGAGTGTGAGAAATCTTTATTTGTCTGGGAGAGCAGAAGGAGTTAGACCGTTTTGTTGGGGTAGAGAGCGGAGATTTGCCAGATGGACACTAGGCAACGGCGTTCGAAATCCGCGTTTCCTGAGTCTGGCGAGTGCACCGGCTCGCTTCCCCTGTCTGCGTGTCCTTGAAGTGTTTGATCAGCGCCGCTGCTCCACCGACAACAACGTTTAGTAAAATGTCCGAATAATTGAAATCTGGTAAAAGATTTTGTGGTGTTCTGCTGAATGTTCAGCAGTTCATCCCTGGTGAAACTGATCGCGTTTGATAAACAAAAAACAGGTTAAAACAGTTAAAACTAATAAAAACGGTACAAACACTGGAGAGACAAGCACTGAAGCAGCCGTGTGTGGCTCCATCGAGAGCTAAGTCACAAGCATTTTTTTTTTTTTTTTGGAAAGCCACGAGCTTGTGTTTGTGACTCTGGACCGTAACCTTTGCTTGACGTTGTGCAGAGACATTGGACTGTGTACTAATGTGCTGATTGGCTGATCCAAGATCAGCTCTCTGTGTGTGTTTGTGTTATTGTGATCACTCCGGACCTCATTTGGTATGGATTGAGCGCCTATGATGTTAGCAACCAATGATGAGGGGCTTTATTACCCATTATGATTGAATCAGCTGCGCTGCCTCCATACCTTCCATTAGATATCCTTCCCTCCTCGCCAGCAGCCAGTGGCATTTACTGCTTTAAATGTCATAGGAGCTGATATGAGGGCTGGGAGGAGGGGATGGACTTGCTTGGGTCATTAGTCACAGTGAGGCTTGGTGAACTCTGTTCTCTCGGATCCAGCAGATCCTCTGGCACTCAGAGCTTTGAGGTGCTCCCATACATTCCTGAATGAGATATAGTGGAATAGCATTCCACGTCCCAGAATGTATGCATTCATGTTTTTGTGACCTTGTTTTTTTGTCTTTCACCTGCATTGATCAAAGCCAAGTCATATCAGCCATTCATGTGCTTGAAGATGTAGAACATTCCAACCTATCTTGGAGTTTCTTCTCTTGGAACCAAAGTAGTGATAGAGCTTTTCTTACATATTGTGACATACACCTGAGTGTAACAGAAAAAAAAGAAAGTTAGTTGGGTGGGGAATTGGTTCTGCGCATCAGTGAGTGGATTTTGAGAAGTGGACATTTGCTTATGAGCGTGCGCTTGCAGGAGCTGGGCTTAAGCATGATTGGAAAAGTTCTTTCACACTGATAAGAAAAATTTGGCCATGATCATCCTGTTCAAAAGTTTTCACCCCCCGGTTCTTAATGCATCGTGTTTCCTTCTGGAGCATCAGTGAATGTTTGAACGTTTTTTAATAGTTTAATAGTGTTTGAGTCCCTCAATTGTCCTCAGTGTGAAAAGATGGATCTCAAAATCATACAGTCACTGCAGGAAAGGGTTCAAATATGCAAAAGATGCTGGAAAACTGAAGAATGTGCAGGACCTGGAGGATTTTTCTGAAGAACATTGCTCAGTTTAACTGTTCAGAACAAACAAGGGACTCAAGAACAACCATCAAAAAAAAACAAAAAAAAAAACAGTCATGAATCATCCAGATAACCACACACAGTATTAAGGACCAAGGGTTCACAGACTTTTGAGTGGGGTTATTTGAATAATTTCAGCTTTTTTTTTTCTTGTGGACTAAATGTAAACATCTTTTATGTCATACTCAGGATAATAGTAAATGAAACGTAACATCCATTTTGTATGATCTCTCTTTTGTTAAAATTATTCACATTTTCACAGATTCTGCAAGGGGTTCCCAAACTTTCACTGTATTAATGGCTTATTCTGCATGACCATTTTTTAGATGCCTTAATTCTAATCTTAACAACTACCTCACTAACTATTAATAAGCAGCAAATTAGTTCATTGAGGCAAAAATCTGTAGTTAATAGTGAGAATTGGACATTAATAGGACATTAAAATAAAGTGTGACCCTTTTTTATTTTTATCTAATCAATACTGTCTCAATGTCGTATTACTGTGGCACAACAGGTTTAGCCACTGAAAAATAGCTCAGTTGCTAATGCTTTTTTAATCAAACCCCAGGTTTCCCCAGTAAACTTCTCTGTATGAAAAGCATCTGCTAAATAAAACACAACCCATCTTTTCCCTACCCAGCTGTTGGCCGGACTAACTAATAAGCATTTGAAAACATTTGTGTGGTGTTGCTAAAAAAGTCCCTCGAAGAAAGCTTGAAAATTATGTAAACCTGCTTGAGGGAATATGCTGGTTATGGAATCTAACTACACGCAAACACCACAGACAAATGAGCTGCTCAAAGACTTTAAATTGCTGCTGTAAATATTTGCCATTTGAAAATAAGTGAATATGACCTGTGCTGCTTCATTTGAAGCCGCATACTTCAAAGAGACCATTCAAAGAGAAAACAAGCAGCAAACAATCCCAAGGACTGTTGGAGCCCATTCAGCATCTCAGTGGTTGAATGGAATGGACTGAGGCATGTTGGATCAGCTTGAAATAATGCTTCAGAAGTTTCTCCGCCACTGTGTCCTATCTTTTCTTTTAACCTATGCATTTGATTTCCTGTCAGTCCCTTTGTCTGACTAATTCTGTAATTTCAAACTCTCTGCTTCTTGCTCAATTTCTTCACATTCCTCTCTTCCTTCCCTTTATTTCTTCAGAGTTGCGTGGCAGTGTCAAGAAAAGTTTGCAACAAAGGAGTCGGCTCTTATTATTCATTCCAATTCTGTATAGGTTAGCCTGTCAGTTCTATGCATATTTAAATATTCATCACTTCCATTGAAAACAAGACGGAAATGCAATGTCTTTCCACCATTGGATATCCGCTATGTATGCATAAGCGCCAAGGCTGTTTTTTTCCTCCCGCTTGTTATCTCAGACACATTCTTTACCTTTGTCTTTGAACACACACTTAAACATGTACCAAACAGATGGAATTTCAACACGCATCAAAAATAAGTGGTCATACACAGAAGATACCTTTGTGCGCTGGCATTGAAGCTCTTTCCACCAGATCCCGGCTCACATTTTTCATAGAGAATCAAGGATTGTGGGGAGCATGGTTCGTGATGTATTTCTTATGTCCAAAACGGGCCTTGTGCAAAGTGGCGTAATTGCGTGTGATGTGGCCAAGTGGCCGGCCTGACAAGGAGAAGCAGTTGATGTATTAGCGGTTGGTTGAGCTTGTTAACAATGGCTTGCCGAGCGGTGAAGGGGAAAGAAAGAGGGAATCAGGGACAATCAGAGAGAATAGATTATGAAGGCAGCAGTGTGGAGCTAAGTGTTGCTCCCTCTTCTTGCTGCCATGAAATGGGAAATGGAGGATGGCGCTAACATTATTTTATTAATTACATCTCAGTTTGTCTCCGTGATGACAGTTCTTCCCCATCCTCCAACTCTCATCCTGTGCCATTACACGGTTTCCTTGCCATGTTCTGTGCCATGTGTTTTTTTTTTCTTCTTAATGGTACATATTAATTTATTTTAAAAGGGTACCGTTCCAGTGACAGCTTTTGTACCTTTTTTTTCTGAGAGTGTTTGGCAATCTACAAAGTAATGGTAGACTTATCACATTTAGGTAGTTAGGCCTAATGGTTAGAGAGTCTGACTTATAACCCGAAGGTTGTGGGTTCGAGCCTTCGTACCGGCAGGGATTTTAGGTGGGGGGAGGGAATGAACAGCGCTCTCTTTCACCTTCAATACCACGACTGAGGTGTCCTTGAGCAAGGCACTGAACCCTCAAATGCTCCCACATTCAGTTGTATTTTATACTGTAAAAATACTGTGACATCTTATATATTATTTGTGTATTATTTTGTGGAGCGCTGTGTTTTTGTTATAATATCCAGAAAGTGTCTGAGGAAATGTTTTTTTAACAAATCAAATTTGACAATTTTTAGTGAATTCAGTAAAACAGTATTAGCATTCCAGTAGCTAAAGCAATAGAGCTTGCTGATAACAGAACCAGTGTCATGGGTTGAATTCAATGAAAACTTTTACATTG
This sequence comes from allo-octoploid hybrid of Carassius auratus x Cyprinus carpio, assembly GCA_024542945.1. Classification (NCBI taxonomy): domain Eukaryota; kingdom Metazoa; phylum Chordata; class Actinopteri; order Cypriniformes; species allo-octoploid hybrid of Carassius auratus x Cyprinus carpio. Next base: position 4,120,380 of record CM045040.1, read on the forward strand.
TTACATGAAAAAAGTTGTATTTCAAATAAATGCTGTTGATGACTTATGATTAGCTTATAATATACAGTAGGTCATTTCTGTTTTTTCTACTTATCTCCTCAGAAACAGCTCCGATTCTTCATCTCTCTTTGCATATTAAGATTGTGGGTTTGCAATAGAGGGAAAAAATCAAGGGTTAAACAGTGTCGCTAGTGTTCTCACATTAATACCGTGGTTTCAAACCAAAGGCTACAGTGTGAAAAGAAGAGAATCTCTCATGCACTCAAGTAATACCTTGTTCTTTCCTCTGTGGCTTTGCATGTGTGTGATGATGTGTGTTTGTGTGAGCAGTTTTGTATTGTGGTGGCAAAGGTTTGCGTGTAGCCGGGTGTAGCAGACTGTGTCCGGTCTGTCAGGGTCCCGAACAGGCAGTGGGATAAAAAGTGGTCTACACCAGGGAGAACGGCTGCAGTCTCCCATTGCTCGTCTATGCCTGAGCGGGCCAGACCAATGCTTGCACAGCCCCCCTCCAGGGCCAGACGCTGGACCGGCACTCTCCCAGAACCCCAATGAACCAGCCTGACAACCTGCCTCTAGCCCCAAATGAATAAGTCAGGGCTGCCACTGCCAATCAATCCATCAGTCAGTTAGTCAGTCAAGCAGAGGAACACATGAATGCATTACATACACCTCTAGTACACAGAATAAGAACACAGCCCATTCTTGTTCACAACATACATGCCGTATAAAATCTGTTCAGGCCTTTGTTTCTCCTTGAGGGTAATGCAAATGGTTTCCAAACGTGCTTAGCTGGAAAATGTGTTCTGTTTGTGTATAATATGTCCTATAACGCTATTTCGAAGTCCTTGCTCTACTTTTAATTGTAGGTGGGGCCCTTATATGTATGGAGACTGGAAGCCTCATCGTTCCTGGAACTAGTAAGAGTTTTTGTAATTCTCTTTTCGTGTTTGTGCCCAACAGTGTCCAAGTTGAATGTGGGATATTTTGATTTAATATTTTTGAGTTCCACCATATTGCACAGCACTCTGTTGTTTGATGCTCAGAAGATGACATACAACAGAATGAAACGGCTACCTTTTTTCCTGCTTTATTTACTGGTTTTATCATTTGGAGGGAATATTATTATCTAATGAAGCAACTTTTTCTCACAGATGCATTTTATTTTCTTAACAGGGAATGTTTATCATTAGCAGTGACATCATAGTCTTGGTCAGAGTGTAGTTTTTTTTTAATTTCCAAGTTGAAGAAAAGTTTCCAAGTTGACCACAAGTTTCATTCTATATGCAGTTGAATGAATGGAACAAAGCCGCAATAATATCACTTTTTTTTAAAGGTTTTTAAATCATTGTTGGTAACTTGCTTTAGTGATTAGGCATGTTTTGGAGCTCTATTAATGACATTTTATGCAAGTTTAAAGCAGTAAGGTTCAGGTGTTGTAGATCTCATGAACTTTATTATATTTTGGTGTAACCTCTGTTAGTGTTCAGCAGCGTATCTTCTGAACTGCTTGTTTAATTATTCTGGTGCTGTGTGTCTGTTGACATTGGTAAAGACTAAATTAATTATACATAAAATGTACTGGCTATTGAGCATAATTTTGAAATGTACACCAGATGTTCAGTGATGATTGTGTGGAGGAAGAAATTTTGCACTCAGAACATACACTAGCCATAATCCCTATTACAACAAATCATAATTTCATTTGTACTAGGGAACTTGCGTGATTATCTGCCTTAAGACATCTATGTAAATTCTCTCAGAGAAAAAAAAAAGGTCAGAGAGGATAACATTACAACATCAGGTATTCCAGCTGCTAGATAAAGTGATTACGACAGGCTTCAGAAACCTGGGTTGACTGTGGAAATAGAATAAAAATAGTGTCAAAAAAACCCCAAAAACAAACAAAAAAACCATGACATACATTTCACACCTTGCCTTCCTGTCTAGTTTTGAGAGCGTGAATCATTAATAAGGATGAATAGATTGATCATGCATTATTGATGTCAATGCCTCTTTCTGCTCTACATGCAGCAGTTCCAGATGATCCTCTTCCTCCTTATGCAATTTCTCATTTTGTGCCAGTAAACAGCCAATAAAAACAAGATGCCAACGAAACTGTATTCTTAAAACAAACATTTCTGGGCATGAACGTAGACGGAATACAGAAAAGTATATACACGTGAGGATTAACATATTTTTAGTTATGAGTTATCCTGATGACAAACTTAAATGTCACAACTCATTAGCTCACTTAAAGGAATAGTTCACCCAAAAATGAAAATTTGCTGAAAATTCTTGTCTTGTGTCTGTGAAGTGAAAAGCTATGCGTTTGTAATAAACAAATCCATCAAGGCATTTAACTTTAAACTTCCGTTTCTGGCCAAAATTCAAAAAGATTTAATCCATAATAACACTTCATCCAGTGAAAAAGTCCATCCTCACATCAAAATCCACCAACATATTTGTTTAGAAATATTTTGGACTGTTTTTGTTTGTAAATGGTGCTTGATCTGTGCACATTTCTCTCCTGATTCAGACATGAGAACTTTTTCAATTGAGAAAGCAATATTATGGAGAGAGAACTCATATTTTATGAGTTTTCCCCTATTTCTGGGGAAGTTGTGCCATAGTGGTTAGAGAGTTTGACTCCTAACCCTAAGGTTGTGGGTTTAAGTCTCGGGCCAGCAATACTACGACTGAGGTGCCCTTGAGCAAGGCACTGAACCCCTAACTGCTCCCCGGGCGCCGCAGCATAAATGGCTGCCCACTGCTCGGGGTGTGTGTTCACAGTGTGTGTGTGTTCACTGATGTGTGTGCGCACTTTTGATGGGTTAAATGCAGAGCACGAATTCTGAGTATGGGTCACCATACTTGGCTGTATGTCACGTCACTTTCACTGTCACTTAAATATGTTAAATCAAGTTAAATATGTATTAATGATGGATTTGTTTCTTACAAACACACAGCTTTTTGCTTTACTAGAGTACTTTTACTAGAGTAATGTGGATTATTGTGATGGTTTTTATCAGCTGTTATCAGCTGATTCATTTTGACGGCACCCATTCACTGCAATGGATCCACTGATAAGCAAGTGATGTAATGCTAAATTTCTCCAAATATGTTCTAATGAAGAAACAAACTAATCTACATCTTGGATGGCCTGAGGGTAAGTCCCTTTTTTTAAGCAGTTTTCATTTTTGAGTTTATTCCTTTTAATACCTATTTCTTTAATACTTCCTATACACACACAAAAGGAAAAAAAAGAAATTGTATTCTTTTCATATTCAAGCAGCATATGTTGAACTGGAGCATAAACACCTTCCTCTGTTTAGCGTACAGCCGCAGTGCTGTTGCCCAAGTCCCACCGTCCCTCCTTACAAGATGCAATGAAACATTTATCAGCAAATTGTGCATTACATTTGTAATTAACATTCAAGAGAGTTTAACTTTGCAATGTTTCATTAGTTTATATGCAAATAATTTTGAGGGATTGCCTCATTTGGTTTGGGAGTGCAATGATGTATTGGCCTGGCAGAAGGAATTGGAACACGAGAGGGAGAGGTGCGTTCGAACGCGTGTATATGCAGATCGGTAAGTGTGGCTGTATGCCATGATGAATGTTCACCTCGTCTGTCCCAGTCCTCCATTTTAGATGCATTTTACACCGGCTCTTTAAATGCAGAGGAGGAATGTTAACCTTAGCCCCGTTCACAGCACAACCAATTCTCTTGTCACACTACATCAACCTGAAATATACCTGCATCTTGATTGCTCTTCAGGTGCCCGTGAGCAGATGTATGTGTGTTTCTCTCCACCGTGCCCTTTAAATCTGGGTTTGTTTATGAACCTGTATTTATAAGAGGAAAATCACAGTCCTCTGCACATCTCTGCGTCCAGCTCCATCTGTGTGCTTGCGCTCATGTGTGATGAGCTTTTGCACTGTGAGTAGTGTTTACTAACCTGAGTGGGCAGCAGATTGCAAAAATGCATCATTAGACTGTTATTACTGGTTGGTGACTGCATGTGGCGACTCGGGCGCCCTGCATACAACGCTGATTACTCATTCATCATGGCCTTACAAGCTCTTTGGTAAAATCTAGATCATTTCACCCCATCATAATGATGTTCCTCATGGTTTTAAAGCCATTTGGATGGCTCTCATTTTTTGGCATGCATGTTGATTGTGTTTTACTTGTTAAATTGGCTATTAACCCGCTTCTAGTCTCGTCATGCGTTAAGCTGTTTTTTTTTAGAAGGTAAGGAAAACACATCCATCTGGGTCAGACCGTGGAATGTCTTGTCATTCATTATTCAGTCCGTCACGGGCCAGTAATGTGATTGGATGTGACGCGTGTCAGGATCTGGTCGCACCGACAACTCAGTTGCAAACCTAATGAGAAAGAGCGGCTTGCTCTGCGGGACTCCTTTTTCAGCAGCTTTTAAAATGGGTTTTGCATGTTATAAGGTGTACTTAGGGAACTTAGTCTGGTCAGCAGTGATGTTTGCTTCTGTAATTCATCTAGTGTGGTCACACAGCTAAAAGGCTGCTTTGTAAGTAGTATGTTTTTACATGCCATAGGTGTTAGAACGACTCTCTGAGCTTGTGTATGATCTATGTTCATGTTCTTCACTTGGCAGAATTATGAAATTCTGATTATGAAATTATGAAATTCTAATTATGAAAGGCTGTGGCCTGTAAAAATCTAAAGCTTTAAAACCTCCTTTAATATACTTTAACCACATTAAAAGCCAGGTGTAAATATACCTGAGATACATTGGGATCAGATCACTAGATAAACACTTCAGTTCAAAACTTTGGATTCAGCACAATATATATAATATTAGAAATCATTCTAATATGCTGATTTGCAGCCCAATAAATATTTATTATTATATCAATGTTGAAAACACTGCTTAATATTTATGTGGAAACTGTAATGCATTAGTAAACTGTAATAGAAAGTTTAAAGGAACAGTGTTTGTTAAAAAAAAAAAAAAAAAAAAAATATATATATATATATATATATATATATATATATATATATATATATATATATATAAATAAAGTAACAATACTTTAGTCTTTACTGCCACTTTAGATTCATTTATTGCCTCCTTTGTGAATAAAAGTATTAATTTCCTTTAAAAACCATTTGAACTGTAGTGTACATTAAGCATACCTTTTTTATTTTATTTTTAACATTAAAACATTTTTAACGTGATTTTTTTTGTATTTTTCCCAAAATCTTTTAAACTGACAGTAAAATATTATAACAATTCATATTTTTAATGTGGTATTTATTTTAAACATTAAAATATTTTTACTGCATTTTCTTTTGTATTTTTCCCATTATCTTTTAAACCGTCTGTCAGTACAATTTTATAACGATTCATATTTTTAATGTGGCATTTATATCACAAGAGCTTCACTATCTGTCAAAATGATTGAAAGCATTTTGAATCATCTGTCAATCTCTTTAAAATTGTGTAAATGGAAATATTTTATGTTGACGGAATCTTTAAGTGCAGTTTTCATTTTGTGTGTGTTAGTGCAATCAAATCATTCCAAATATTATCAGGATATGGATTACCAGGTGTAAATTGAGACAAAGATATCCCTGTGAACCCTTTAAATAAAGTAATTCATAAATGTGTTGAGTTGGTGGACTTGTGAAAGTATGGTAAGGAGACACTAATATCCCTATGTTGTGATTAGATGAACAAGCTCCTCCTAAACAACTTTTTAGAACATTTAGCATATGTTCCTGTTGAGTGCAGTACTTTTGCCTCTTTTGTCCAGTGTTGCAATAAACAAACTGTAAATTGTCAGAGTCACCTTTAGTCCATCTCTTTATAGTATTAAGGACTTTTGAGGGGTTCCCTTTTCATATTAAGGATCTTGATGTCGTCTGTGAGCACATTAAAGAGCAGCTGGCCATTACCTAATGCAGAGACTCCATAATGCTCCATGCTTGCCCTTGCCTTTGATCTATGTCCTCAGGCCTGACATAAACGCAGTATTATTAAATGACAAGTGCCAATACGTCGACTCTACATGATCCATGTGAGATCGCTCAGCAAAAGTGCCTTTCCATCAGAGGCTAAGGAAATGAGTTGCTAGTGGTCTCTGACAGTTGTCCGATATGTAAAATGTATGCACTTTTTTCAAATTTACTTCTACCCTCCTCCCAAGCATGCTGGAAGAGAGCTAACAGCCATTTTTCTGACAATTCATTTGTCAGTCCTATTAGAGAAGTGCAACTGGACTTTTGACTTGTGGAGATGAACAGCCTCACAGTTTTTGACTTTTAATACAAATAAGTGCTTTTCCAGCATCGGAAACCTCTTCTCTCAGGTGAAAGTTTTGCTAATTGTGCAAAGAAGTCTCAGCTAGAGTTTTAATTAGAATAATGACTGTATATCTCTTGATTAGAGTATGAGAAGGTCATTGATAACTTTACGGTATAATGAGATTACAGTATAATGCTGATATTGCAGCAGTGATTACGGAGGATTTAGCCTCTCGCTCAACAGACGATGCCCTGTAACTGTTTGGTAAGAGGTTGTCTCAGGACATCTCTTATTCAAATGAGAGAAAAACTGTGTGAGCACTGTGGGGCACTTTCTGTTTTATCTTTCATAATGAAATTCTTATTAAGCAGCTGGCTTATTCAGGACCCTGAAAAGCTTGATTAGTTGTTTCATTTCATATTTAAGATGGCCAGACAGTACTGTTTTAATTACATCGCAGATGTTGGGAGGCGTGTGGGCATCTTCTCTCAAACGGTCTCTCGGGAGTCGGGGGCAGACTTTGAAAGAACTCGTTTTCTCTATCTTTCTTTATTTAGGGTCTTTTTATTTGCATGTGTCTGGGTTTTTGTAGAAGTTGCAAAATAAGTGCTGGAGAAAGCAGGTGCTGCTGCCTGGAAATATCAAATGGGAGATTAAAGCTTCTATCTTGGGAATAAATGAGGAAGAACTTTGGTAGATCATGTTTCTTAATCAAATAGGTTTGTTTCTGAATTTCTAGACTGAATAAGATAGACAGTTTTGCACTCTACTAGTTTATCAGAATGTGGGTTTTCAGGGCTTTGATCGTTTGTAAGCCTGGATGATTTCACTTTTTGCAAGTTTAATTTGCATCGTTATCGTTTATTTTGTAACAGACAAGACGGCGTCCATTTAGCTTTCAAAATGATCTGTTTGAAATGTATTTTAAAGTTGATCATATCCATCTATGCAACATTCATGTATTGTACTTTTCTCACTTGCTTTATTCCATGTTATGACACAATGTTTTACACAATGTGAATTTCACTGTCTGTATGCAAAAACTTGCTGAAGATATCAGTAAATTATACATTTTGGTCAGTTGTCTTTGATGATTACACTGAAAAAATTACAAGATTCAAATGAAATGTCTTTTTTATTCTCCAATAATATAAGATCTGCGTAAGAACAGTAATTAGAGGTTTTGCAGTAATTGAATGCTCTTGAGCCAGCACAAAAGCAGGGTCAAGAGTTTCCATGAGAAGGCAGATAGAAGAGATGTCTGAACAACACGAGAGATTGACTGCAAACATGAGGAAGGAGGGACACTAGAGTGCAGTGGGCTAGGAAAGCTCGACCCTGAGCCCTGAAAGAAGAGGGATTATCAGCGAGACAGAGGAACTCAAAAGGGATACCGCAATTTACCAAACCCCAATTTACCATAATTCAACACTTCAGTGCATTCACTAATTAAAAAATTAAACCAAAATTTTATAATAAAGATATTGCACAGAGGCCTTTCAGATGCTTAATCCATGATTAAGACAATTAAAGTGTGTTTAATTTGATTAAGAGGGAACATAAACACTTCCCATCTGTTAGTCTCTCTCCAGAGATTTGGTGGTACATCAGGGAGAAGGATGTGCCTTGAGGATAATGTCTGCAAGGGACTGTGCTGATTATAATGGCTTTTAGAAAAAAATAGAAGTTATTAAGGACAACTCTGAAATAAGTTATTACATCTGGCCAATATAGAAATGCAGTGGTTCTTATAAGGAACAGCTGAATGTCTGTTTTCTTGGTAAAGGTCCTGTGATGGTTCTCCATTAATATCACTCTACTGAACTACCAAAGGGAGGGGGGAAATTAATAATGGTGCCCTTATTTTTATTTTTATTTTTATTTTATTTAATTTTTATGTTTTGCTTTTGTTTTGTTTACAATACACTGACAAACTCCTTCGGGTGTCATTTTATTTTATTTTATTTTATTTTATTTTATTTTATTTTATTTTATTTTATTTTATATTTTATTTTATTTTATTTTATTTTATTTTATTTTATTTTATATTTTATATTTTATATTTTATTTTATTTTATTTTATTTTATTTTATATATTTTATTTTATTTTATTTTATTTTTTATATTTTATATTTTATATTTTATATTTTTTATTTTATTTTATTTTATTTTATTTTTGTTTTGAAGCCTAATCTTTAAAGTATTCATTCATTCATTCATTCATTTTAAAGCCTATTCTGGAAGAAATTTTCATTCATACAATCTGAAGCTTATTCTCTTTGAAAATACACTAAGTAATATTTTATTTGTTTTGTGGCTGATAGAACACTTGTCATGGACATTTTGACACATGAGTTCAGCATTGCACAAATGCTTTTCTAGATGCCATTCTAAAAATGCGCTTTGCTGCTTTCTTTGTGATTCAATATTATTTTACTATGTAAACTTAAAGTGTCCAAAGATAAGAGTATTGAGCAATGAGCATGAGCAGTATTCAGCATGGCATGTCATCTCAACACTATGGCCTTCATGTTTAAAAAGACATGTTTTAGTCCACTGATATGGCTGAAGTAATTTTCTTATGTGAGAGTACTCTATTTGTATCTCTATTTTTCTTTTCCTTTTTTGGAGTGTGAAAAAAATATTGCTTAGGGCGCCTAATGTTGTACATCATTAATGTTCATTTAGGAAAATTAGATAATGACCCTTCTAATAGGAAAAGTTGCAAGTCATCACTCTGTTGTAATCAATTCCGCAATTGTTTTCTAAAGTCTTGTTTGCATTTCATGCCTGCCCTATGTTAGCAGGGCTGTTTCTATTTGTAGTTATTTGCAAAACTGCCATCATATTTGAGCCATTGGAGAGTTTGTAGGTGAGATGACAGATGACAGACAGTAAATCACTAACTCTAATGCACTCATTTCCCAGTCTGCATTTACCATGACCATTTCATTTATGAAAGTGTTGTGCCTTTAAGAGTACTGCATTTGCTTTTTACACACTACAGCTGATATTACCGCTCGAGAGTTATTGTTTGGAGCTGAGTTTTCTCTTCTTTATCTTAATAACATAACCATATGAGATTGATTTTTATCAAAGACTGGCCCATCAGTTATTCTTTGTCATCCCTTCAGATGAAAGGCACTTTTTCATATCAGTCAGTTTGCAGTTCAATGGGGAGTGAAGTTCACTTTGTTGTAGCTTGTCTCTTTATGCATGAAAAACCAACGGGTTCACAAGGTTCACTCTGGTTCATTCTAGTCTCATGTAGCCAGACCTTTAGCAAATCTTTTTGACTTAAATAATGGTGCGGTGATCAACACAGAAAACACTGTAAAGGTAGCTGAAAATGTGTATAGTAGTCATCAAAAAATATCGAGAGTAGTAATATTTTCGTATGGATAATTCAGAACATAAACCAATTATACAGTTCTGCTTGTGTTATCTTATTGTTATTTACATATTATTATAAATAGTATGTTTATTATTATTATTTTGAATTAGTTTGTAAACAAATCCTAAATATCTAAATAACCCTAAATAGTTAATTTAATCATTCGGACAACCAAGAAACTAGCCAATTGTGAAAATATGTAGTTTTGCACATCATTGACAGGCAATCAGATTTGCGGATCATGATGCAGTATGCCATTTGAGGGTGAGATCAGTGTCAGGAGTTGTGGATGGGTGACCTTGTACCCTTTGGGGCATTAAGGAAGGATCGTTTGAAAGGAGTTTTGGAGTTTTTGTGATTGATAGAATTCTGTTTTTCATGTGACAGCTGTTCCCTGTCTATCTCTCCCATGCCTCCCTCTGCTCTGCCTGATATGTGGCACTAATAACACATTCCATCCAGGGTCACCTTCACCATCTCTCTCTTTCACTGAGTAACTCCACAAAAAAATCTTTCAGTTTGGACATAAGGACCTGAGACGCACCAATGGAAGTGTCAGAACAAATAGTCTGGAGTAAAGTCTTCATTCAGAGCGATTACCATTGTTTTGTCTCCACGTTCATTTCATTTCCTCTGCTTTCCCGACTAACGGAATGGCTGTTTTGTAGCTAAGGGAAGATGGAGAGTAATCAGGGTGCAATTTAAGCAGCGAGGGGCTCAAGAATAGCCGGAATGGCAGCTTTGTCTGAAGGGTTTGTGGGTAATGGTGGTTAACTGGTTGTAAGGTGATTTGCTCGGAGTGGCTGATTTGGGGGGCTTGGTGCCGGCCGTCGTCTGGGCTGTCAGTGAGATGCTTAGTGGTGTCAGAGCTAATGTGAGGCCGTCCAAGCAGAGCGGGTAATGTCACCCGTGTCTGTCACAGCTAGGGAGCATCCTGTCAGCCCATCAAATCTGTCCCGGCGTGATAAACGCAGCCCAACAGTTCAGCCATTTATGACCACCTGGTCTGCCTATCCCAAATGAATAGATGTGCTTGCTTATTTATTTATGCTGAGATAATGCCATATTTATTAAAAGAGGAAATTAATTGTTAACCTCCCATTCGAGGTAACAAATCAATCACTTTCACAGAAAAACAAACAAAAAGTTTCACGTCTTTAATTGTTTATCATCTCTAGTCTCATTTCACTCTCTGAAAATAAAGTTTTTGCCTTTTATGTGATTTGCTGCATTTGCAATTAATGTATTTTATACATTTTTCATTTTAGCACACTATATTTCACTGATTAGCAAGTTATGGCTAAGGCTCAACCTTTTAACATAGCTTCTTATGTAGAATAGATGTAATAAAACTGGTTGGCTTCACTTCATTATACGCATTTTTGTTTAATATTGCAAAAATCCATTCCATTTTTTCAGACTTTGTGAAATGATAAATTAAAATGTGAGAATGCATTTGAAGCTTTACCACAATTAAATGTTCTCCAAGGATTCCAAGCAACCCTCTGTGCCTTGATAAATGTTCCTGTTCATTTTCCTTGAATGTATCTCCCAGAATGCCTTCCTCTTTCCCTCTCCACAGAGGAATGAATTAATGTGGGGCTTAACTATACTTGTACATGTGAAATGTTAATATGCATTATGTATGATTGCAGTGTTGCAGTTAATTCATATTTCCCAGCAATCCATTGCCCCTTCCATATTTCTCAAGCTCTCATAATATACTTAATGTTTGCTTAATGAATTGTTCATGTTAATGGATGACGCCAGACACTGAAAAGCACATAAATATCAATGGATCTCATTCACTAATCAGGCATATGCAAACATTTGTACTGTAATACGAATTATTAATGTTATCAATAAATACTGAATATAAAACATAAGGATTATCTTCTATTGAAATATCAACTTCTCATATATGAGAAGTTGATATTTATTTATGAGAAGTGTATTTACATACACACACACACACACACACATATATATATATATATATATATATATATATATATATATATATACACACACATGGTTTTTAAGTCATATGGAAATTATTGATGTTTTGGGTCTTCATATTCTGTTTTTATTTATCTTTCAGTTCTTTATTGATCAGTACGTTTAAGTGCAGGTCACATCTTTTACTGTGCTCTGATAAATATGAAGAACAAAGATTTATTTAATTACAACCCCTTATTGCAATTATTATAATCCTTATGATGTTTTAAATGATGTTCTAAAGGGCTCAACCTGTGTGCCCTAGCCTTCTGTCACGTCCCGTGAAGAGAAACATGGCAGTGACTTTCTCTATCACTCCTGGACCACAGGCAGTACCTCATAGCACTAAAATATGATCTCACTAAGTGTGTCAGATGCCCAAGTGAGAAGGCTTCTCCTGTTTTGTGCAGTGACCTGGCATTTATCATTGCCATAGCTTTGCTATTATGGCCTTGGGTAACGCTGACCATGCCTCTTTTGTCTATTAGCTAAAGTGTTGTGGCTGCTGGGGAGCTAGAGGGGGTCTTAAAGTGTCTACTAAGTGCAGGATGCACTCATGCATCACAAAAGTGCTCCCCAATGCAGGCTTGTTCATTTATTGGACCTTTTTTTTTCACTGCAGCCTCTTACATCTCATGCTGGGATGCTTTATGGCACAGATGTGTGATTGGGCTCTTTTATCACCTTGTTGTAGCTTCAGTGGCCCCAAAAACACATTTTTTATATACAATTTAACAATCAACCCAGATGACATACATCTATAATTAATGCACAAACACACCTTTCAAGCAAGCATTTTGCAAAAAGAAGGTTTATATGGACCTAATACATACTCTGGAAATTTTTTTTGAGGTCAACTGGATTAAAGTAGTTGTCAAAATGAGCTTTGAGTTGACTGTTATTATGTAATGCAATGAAATTCACAAATATAAGAGTATTGTTAGTATCCAAAATACTTTTCAAGCATATGTAAATGGATAGTCGTTTATTTTTTAACTTTCTTATATTGTGAGCTTAATAATAATCTACCTCAGTATTGTGCCTTGTCTATTAATATTGTCAGCTGTTCTATGTAAATATATATATATATATATATATATATATATATATATATATATATATATATATATATATAATATATAAAACCTGGAGAAACGCTGTTTCGTTTCACTGTGTACAAGCTGTATAGAGCTGAAATGATGATAAAGCCTTTCTGACTCTGAGCTTTGAATTTAATTTGATCATTTCTTAATGTTTCCTTAAGTATGAGCCGTGCTTCTCACCAAACTTTTAATTACTTTAGTTCGGTTTTTGACTGGAATTTTAAGAAAAAATGAGAAAGTAAAAAGCTCCACTTTAGGTGACATTTCGCTATTAATACTTTTCACATTTGCGCTCATTTGATGAAAGCTACAAGGACACAGAGGCCATTACCGTGTACCACACTGAATGCTCCCGAGCAAGGTGTTTTTCTTTGAGTGAAATTGCAGAGATTTCCATAATCTTTGAGAGGTGAAGTGACTTGTAAAATGAGGATTGATGTGTCCATTTGTAGCAGAGCGGTCTAGGCTGGCGGAGAGGTGTGTCTGCCTCCCTCACCTTTTATACAATACAACACAGTGTGATTCAGCCACATTTTAGAATTACATGAATCGCACACTCCGCTCAAGGTGTAAAATCAAAACTTTATTCATAAACCCACATTTCTCTTGTAACTGACAGCAAGGTTATGGCCCAGATGGCCTCCATTAGATTGTGATGATGAGAAAATCAAGTTTTCAACACAAAGAGTAGAAAAATCAATAAGAACAGACAAAATTCAGTCCAATAGATTATCACAAATTGCTGTTGCCAGACACTATTCACCAGTGGCGAGATCTATTGTTTGTTCAGATGTGCAGCGCAGCACAAGTTTTGTTGAATGAGTCACAAACATGGAAGCGGGGAGGAACGGACAGAAATAGGTGTTGGAAAAAGAGCAGCCCAACGTTATGAAAAGCTGTGGACCACCTTCTGAGACTCCATTTATCTTCAGGTGTGACTGGAAGAAAAGACATTTGTTATCTGGAACAGTAGAATTAAACATGAGTATGTAATGAAAGAGCAGTATAATTTTAGAAGGTATCTTTCAACCTGTAATTTTTAGCCACCTTCAAAGGCCTTTCCATCTTCCTTCCCCAGAGTCTGGCGCTTCAGACAGTTTTAAAGCTCTGTCTGCAGGACTCGCTTGATTTGGCTGTATTGTAATGATTCATATTTGGAGGGCTTGTTTATAATGCATTGTGCTGGAAATGAAACCCCACCCCTTTTAGGTGTGTGTCCCATTAATCAAAAGAGAAATAAATGAAATTACCATCAGAGCGACCGCTTCACAAACACTTGTATTAAATGCAATTTCTAAGCAAAGAGCTGGGGAGTAATGTGGATATCAGAACATTATAAATATAGTGTGCGTTATGAATATTAAATGAGAAGATTTATTTTGAAGCTGAGGGTTAGGAACCCTTCTGGCTAAATATTATATATTGCAGTCCTAGACATGGTAATTGTAGTTAACTAAAAATAAAAACATAGTATTTTACTTATTTGAAATAATAACATAAAATAAAAACATTTAATTAAAAAAAAACATTTTTTGTTTACTAGGCAATTTTTTATTATTTAGTGTAACTTAATGTACTAAACTAATAAAAAAACAATACACTATATTTAAAAAATAAAATGTTAAAAAAGCAACTTATAAAGAAATAAAAAATAATAAATGAAAACACACAACAAAATAACTGAAACTTTTATCCATAAATATAAAAATATAAAAATTTAATTCAGAATATTAATAAAAACTGTAATGGTGACGACAACAACAAAAAAAACCTAACCCCTGGCCTCACCATAAATGAAACATTTATTTATTTATTTGTTTGTTTGTTTAAAATGCAAATTTCATTTCAGGTTTAAGGAGGATGAGGGTAGATATGAATTTCATAATAGTTTACATATAATGCAAACAACCATTTTGTCAGACATGGGCAGAAAAATGCAGTTATTTGAGCGGTTGTTGGGGTTGCATTAGATGGCATTTTGTGTCTGTCAAAGTGACTGATGTTTCAGATCGGGTCTTTGACCATTGCCTTAGGTCCTCACCCGTGACCTATGTAGCTCGGGCAAAGGCTAGTGTGACTATAATTCATTATCTCATTATTACGCAGCTGTCAATATTACAAGGAGCACGCAGAAGGGATGCCGTGAGCCCCGGTTCAGAAGAGGAATAGACAATCACTGCAGTCTTGTGTGATGTTTCTTTTATCGGTTCTGCGCAGATGGTCTGCGTTTTTGCTTCTGGTTTGGTCCTGAGAGCAGATAAGACTGCTAATAATTCCAGGAGTGAAGAGGGGAATGGAGGCATATACACACGTCGTTCCATCATAGTGTCCGTCCACACTGTTGTTTTGGATTATACATTTTGTGTTTACTTTCCTTTCCTACAGCTTTTGTTTGTTTGCAGGCCCATTGTGGGATAGAAATATGGTAAATATCATGCATTACTTGCTGCTGCTTATTACAGAAAGAAGAAAAGCAAATACGCAAATACGGCATCTGAGGCTTTTGGAATGGAAATCAATGCTATGATGGAGTTTTTAGACAAGGAATGATATTGGGAATATCATATTACTGTTATGCACCACCATAAGCTACATCCTGCATGTAATGTAATTGAACCTCTTTCTAAAGTCTGTTTTTAGTGATAAAGCTGTGTGGTAAAAATATGAATAAAGCTAAAACGAGACGTTGCAATACTGAGTTGCATTGAAAGGTAACAAGAGCAGCACAGATTTGCACTCTCTGATTGTAGAAAACAGTTGCACACTGTTTGTGACCTGCAGCTTCACCACAATCTATCATTGATAATAGTCTGTATTGGCAAATACATAAGATGCTGATGCAGAGGAAAACTAATGCTTTAAGCCACTTGCCATGCTAATTGCCATATCTCATAAAACGGCCTTTGTAAGTCACATCAAAAGATCATCTTTCATCTTTTTATTGCAACATCTATAAATTTGCACCTTCTTTTGTCCTCAGGATTGAAGTGATCAAGGTGATATCTGGCATATGGGTTGCTGCCAGGAAGGAGAGTGCCAGATGTTTTGGCAATTCAGGCACACAGGCAATGAGTTGTAGCCTCAGTCCAGGGTTTGGTGGGCAATTGTCTGGTCATTCAGTCTAGTTTATTCAATGACAAGAACTTTATCAAGAAATAGCATTAAAATTAAAGTTTATATATATTGATTTTTTTAGGGGGTTGGTATGTTATATATGGGGTTGGTATATGTATGTTTTTTTTTTTTTTTTTTTTTTTTTTTTTTTTTTTTTTTGCATGAATAGAAAGTTCAAAAGAACAGCATTTATTTGAAATTATTTTTTTTTGTAGCATTATGCCCTTTCTGTCATTAATGCATCCTTGTGATATAATTTTTTTTTTTTTTAATTAAAAAAGGGATTTACAGCAACTTGTGAATGGTAGTGTAACATTAATCTTAATCTTAATGTATTTTTATATTTAAATCAGTAAAATATGCATTTTCCTATAAATATATTTTCTGTATTTTACCTGTCCAGTTATCTTTTTATTGATTGACGAATCATGCATTAAATAAATAAATAAACTAACTAACTACTAAATCAACCGACTCATTTTCGGGGGAATCATTTGATTAGAATTTCTTGCTTATAGATGTCTCTGTATACAGTTGACAACTTCAGCTATACATGATATACAGAGTTATACATTAGTATTGATTTGAAATGAGATGAGGTTATTTTAATGTTGCAAAACAAGTTGGTATAACTCACCTATACTTTTACAAACAAATAAGATGTCATGAAATGATGTCAAGATCATTTTGATTACATTTACGCCATACACAGATACAAATGAATATGAGACAGGGTGAAAGAAATATGAATATGAATACAGTTTTAAAAGGTTAGACAAATTTAGATGCATCTACAGTATATGTATGAGCTTCTTGGCTAGAGGAGAATCGGTGCTGTACACATCTTAACCTATAAAGAGAGATGCTGAGTGAATTACTTCATACTCAATTACAGTGAGGATATCAGTCTCATCATATTCTTTACCTGTTTAAATCTTTTAAATACATAACCTTTTGTAATTATCCATACAAATACGCCCTTTTAGAGGAAGATATGATAATCAAGGCAAGATAATATTTCCGTAAAGCCACGTTAGGCAACGCACACACACACAGACGGATACACACAGTAATTATCATGTCAATGGGAAAGCATTGTTTTAATAGCTACTGGTGAAATGGGTTGAATCAAAAGGGCAGCTTTCTTCCCCGAATCCCTCCCTGGATATTAATTATTGCTGAATTTCAATTAAATTCCCACATTTAACGAATAGCAGCTCTTACTGAGGTGCTCGGCAATTTGTGTCCATTAGGATAGCTGTTCAGTGTTCATCCCATTCACTGGTTTCTCTGTTTATCGCTCTGATTTATCAGACCTCTGCATCCCACTTGTTTTATGTTTCTCCCTCTGTCTCTACACCAATATCGCTGTTTCCCTCTGAGTTTGTTTCCTGTTCACTTGTTTTTACCATTTCTGTCTCTCTTGCTTTCTCTGTCTCTGGTGGGATTTTCAGTCGAGTCTATTTGCATCTTAATAAGGGTTGAATGTGCAGTAGCTCTGTTGTTTAAGTGGTTAAAATGCGATGTTTGTAATTATTCCACCATTATTCCACCATATTCCGCCCTTAGTTTTTCCTTTAGTAACTAAAGTCTAGTGTGCCCATCTGAGACTCTTGAGTCTTCTCTTTCATGTTTGTCTATTATATTTTCTTCTATTATTTCTAAGCCAGAGCATGTCCTTCATGTACACTCTGAGAGCTTTATTCGCTTGGTCTCATTTCTTTTTATTTCTCCTTTCACTGCTGTTGCCTCTCTTTTCCTTCCAACTGACAATTTGTGTCCATTTATGTTTATAGTGTTTGTCAAGGATGTCTTGATGAGTTTGGGAGGCTCTTTGTTTATATGTGCTGCTTGTTTGTTTCTGTGTTTGTGAATAAGAGATTGAAGGAGGTGAGTGGACTAACATGCTGATGTTGAGAGAACACTGGTAAAACCAGTAAATGACGCAGTTTTATTTCATCCCTTACATACTTGAGGTTTTTACACAACTTCTGATATTAAGAGTGTATATATGTGAGGAATAATTGAGATCCTAGATTGTTGAATTATTGAAATTGAATGCACACCCAGTAATGCCTGGGTGTACGACATTATTATTATTTTTTTTTTTAACTCAAGTAGTAAAATTTCAATTGCATTACTATTTATTTATTTACAAATTTAAATTAAATATATTTTTTTACTTTTTATATTTAATTTTTTAGTTAATTTTGTCTTTTTGCAGAACATACAGTAGTAGGTGAATCTCATGCAATTTTGTATAAATTGATTATTTAGTTACAAAAATTATAGTTAAAAGCATTCGTTTTTCATCAGTGGTCCTCTATGGAGAGGTTTCTTAAGGCTACTTAAGGTTCTTACAAAATTTCTGCTTTTGAGAGTGTACATATAGGAATAATTAAGTCTAGAGTAGACCATTTAATTATTGAAATTTAATGTACACCCTGAGGTAGTAATGCCAAGAACTTGTATATGGTTAACGCATCTCAATATATTTTTCCATTAATTAATTTTTGTCTTAAGTAGGAAATTTTCAGTTATCTTATTTTATTTTATTATTTTATTTATATTTCTTTTACATTTTAATATTTACATTTATTTTTACATTGTATATTATGTTGTCAAAATTCACGTTTGATTAGTCAGTGGCAAATTCTTTAAATATAAAAACATACTTACAGGCTGTGAGTCAGAAGCGCCAGACTATCCTTGCAAAGTTGGAATTGCTTCACTTTATAGAAAAGGCCTTGTAGGCTACTCTCCCAGGAAACAGTCCTTTATAAAATGCGCTGCACACACTCGAATATTTGCGTTGTACTGTTCTGGAACAGTGTTGAAATACAACTTATAACCACTGATTTCTAGTTGTGTCCTCTTTTGAAAGGCCAAACAAAGTAGTTTCACTTTCACAACGAAACACACACTGTCTTCACAACATGGCGGCAGTAGCAACAACACTACAGCGAGAATTAAAGCTATGCCTTCTTTCTTTGCATGAGCATTTGGGCGGTGTTATGCAAATCTTCCCACACAGTGACGTAGACGTGGGGACGTGTTTAAACGAGGCATTTGAGGAGGGCGTGGACGAGTCTTAACTTTTGTAAAGAATATCTCTTTGGGTTTGAGACTTTAGTCTTTGCAACTTTAGGGATCTTATCTATGCATGAACAGCTTGCAACGCTCCAAAGAGAAAGGTAAACTTGAAATTGCATCATTTAACCACTTTAATATGTTTATATCATTTTTATACTTTATTTACTGTGAATGTTGTAATATATGGCTGCCATTGTAGATGGGCCGCTCTGCTTTGCCCTGTTGTTGAGAATATGTGGACTTCATGTCATGAGGAGGATGGAAAGCAATAATTTATTCTGGGGAGAGAGTGGAATTGTTGCCATTAGGTGAGTAAATAAATCATTGTTGAGAAATATTAAAACTCTGAGCTCTTTTCCCCCATGGCATTCCCTTCTCTCGCCTCTGTTGTGTAAGTCAACATGTTTCTCGCATCCTTCATTTCCCGCTCTCTTCTTTTCTTTCATGCAGCTTTGACAATCCCACACGCACAATGAATGTATGAATGGCGTGAAATTTTCATCGGCTTCAGAGAATCGATTCCAATTAAACATCAAATAGATATTCTCTTTCCTCTTGGTTTACTTTGCCCTCCTTCTCTCCCTTTTCCTGTGTAGTTCTTTCATAACCTCCTACATTTCCTCTTTCTGCTTTACTTTTGCATCCTGTTACATTTATAATGTATTGTTGCCTGAGTAATTGTACAATGCAATTCAATATATTTAATATAAATGCTCGCTGTACACATATTACATGTATTTCATCAAAGGGCATATCGTTTTATCTTCAACTTATTCTCAAGATTTATTTTAATATTTGGAAAAAGAAAACGACCCCTTGTTTATTATAAGTTCCTGCCAGCAATATTTTACCAGATTTTTTGGGGGTAATATCTGTTATTTCCAAAATGTATGTTATGATTGATGGTCATGTTTTGAGGGCTTATTGAAGGGTCAATTGTAGCATGCAGTCCTTTTGGGAAACATAGCTAGCTAAAGCTCATATTAGACATAGTAATTATCATATTGTTAGCTCTAAAGGCAAAGCTGAATCTTGTAATTAAAAGTTAGCTCTTTTTGTTCATTATAAATGGTCCTTTTCCATATTAACAGTGTGGCTTGGGAAGTGACCCAAAACAGGCTACAATTTTGCATCAGTTTTCTCGTAAAATTCAGCACATCTGTAATGCTTTTAGCATTGTGCTCCTGTTCTCATTTGGCTTCATGATAGGCTTTAGGTGCAACAGGGACCACAGTCAGCAAACTAGCCTCTCGCTCATCCACATTAATAGACTGACCTTTGAGACCTAGCCTCGTGTAGAGCTGCACGATTTACATAAAGTCATAATACGTCTTATGTCCTTTTATGCCCCCTGTGGTTTACAGATGGCATGCCTAACAATAATCCTCGGAAATATCTCAGTCCCAGACCTCCGTATCTGCATAATCATTCTGTAATGAATAATAAATGTTTGGTGACATTAAAAATAACCACTTTCTATTAGGGATCTCAAATTACACCACAATATGCCTTGGATTTGCATACACTGATTAATAATTAAGTTCATGTAATTAACTAACCAATAACTGGCATAATTGAGAAATTATCAAACCGTATTCATAGGTTCTGATTTATATCCCACTTATAAAATATCTTTGCTCCAAGTTTCTGCTGTAAAACTGAAGTGTTATTTTATTTTAAATTATTTTATTTTATTTTTACATTTTGAGAAACTTTCTCCTGTACCAATGTAATATGCTGAAACTATATATAACTATATATTTTATTTTATTTTTGTGTTTTGCTTTTGTTTTGTTTAAAATACACTAACATACTCATTTGGATGTCCTTTTATTTTATATATATATATTTTTTATTTTCTTTTGGTGTGGCTAGTGGGGCATTTCAGTTTTAACATACATTTAAGTCCAGAAATAACCATGCTGTATTTGAGCTCTGTAGAATTTCCCTGAAGCTTTCGTCTGTTCATTCAAGTGTAGGAATAGCATATTTATTAGCATGAGCCTTATTGGCTAAACAGGCGGAAGGAGCCGTCTCCTCTGAATCAATGCTGAATGGGAGCGTTCAGTTAGATGCATCAAGTTCTCCCTGACTGGGGCTTCAACGAAGGAACACACTGCAAATTCCGCGGGTCTCATTTTCCCGCGTCTCAGTCTTTTAGCAGTGGGGATTACTTTGAAGCAGTGCTTAAATTGATCCATTAAGTGGGTTATTGATCAGGCTGTGAGACCCACGGGGGTGCTCCATTGGGCTCCCTCAAGTCTGAATAACTTTGCAGAGACACTGAATCATATGGAGGGAATCTAATTGAATGTGTGAGAGGATTCGTGGAAACGGTTGAAAATGACATTAGCTTGCATAGACAGCCCTTCTTCACTTCGTGCTGAATCAAAGATGAGTACATTTTCACCTGCCACCCTAGAGAGTGGCCCAGAAGTATATTAAAATATGCATGCGAATTAAATGAAGTTATATTCTGCTGTGCTTAAATGTGAAGTGTGTCATTTTTCAGTGTTAAAATAAAGGCCTTCCTAGGGTCATCTCTCTGAAAAGTGTAAATACTGCGTCACTGTAGTACTACAGAAACATTTCTCTGTTTGTTTGAGCACTACAACCTGCCTGACACAACAACGTTGGCTCAGCCAATGGCATGAGTTTGGGAGAGGACCATTTTGTTAGCCTACACAACTTAATGTAGCAATTGTGTTTGGGAAAGATTTTTTTTTTTTTTTTTTTTTTTCGAATTACAGTTTAAGCGTTGAAGACTAACACCACATATAGTTTGAGATT
Organism: allo-octoploid hybrid of Carassius auratus x Cyprinus carpio; assembly: GCA_024542945.1. NCBI lineage: Eukaryota > Metazoa > Chordata > Actinopteri > Cypriniformes > allo-octoploid hybrid of Carassius auratus x Cyprinus carpio. Next base: position 4,142,163 of record CM045040.1, read on the forward strand.
GGTTCGTCAACAAAGCTAGCATCAGAGCTCATAGGTCATTGCAGATCAGCCAAACCAGCCATGAATCATGACAGGTCCATTATATTCTGAAGTCTGTGTGCTGATGGATGTCAAACATATGGCAAACTTTGTCAATAGTGACACTATCCCCACATGTGAGAATAAATATGTGCAGTGCTTTACAGAGTGTGTAGGAGGATTGATGGGATGTGTTTGGTCTCACAGTGACACTGAGCTATAAAGCGCCTCTGTTTTCGTGTAAATAAAACTTATGTGATGTTTATTTATGTGCAGATTCTCTGCTTTCTCAGTTTTGTAGGATGATGAACTCTTACTCCTTTATATCGCTCTTTTTTTTTTTTTTTGCTCGTCTTTAGAATAATGCTACAATTCCATTGTCATTTTTTTTTATAATTACCATATTTTCAAGTTTACGTGAACACATCTTTTTTTTTTTTTTTTACTTGTTACAGTATTTAAACTGTGTCACCCACTTAATATAGGAAACTGCACAATTTTTGTATGCGACCATATGCTCTGAAAAGCTTGTTTGTCTTAGTTGAAATATGTATCATACAGTACATGTTTGGAAATGTTCAAAACCATGGACATATTTTGTGAATTATTACCTGAAGCAGGTTTTCCATTAAGAGCAGAAAATTGTGTCAGTGGCTCAACTAACAGTGAATGTAAGCTTTGCATCCAAATGCAGGAAATACTTCCCTGCTGGTCTTGAGAAATCTGAAGTCTGGGCCCAGTTTCTTTGTAGGAAAACGCCTTGATCATTCTCTTTTGAAAAGAGGGTTTCTCTTTTTCAGCTCAGCTATCTCAGATTCTTCAAAGTTTTGTAGTGAAGAAGCTCCTTCAGAGTTGGGGAAACTGTAAGCAGAGAGCAACATTTCATATTTGCCATGCAACCTTAATTGTTGGATTGTGGAATAACAGTGCCTTGTTGTCTATTTTTTTTTAAATCAATAATGGGATATTTCCATATTTTTTGTATTTGTTTATTTTTTATTATACATTTAAGAAAATATGAATAATATTCAGCAACTTTTTCTTAATAGCTTTTTATGTTCTGCCAAAAAAAAAAAAATCAGTCATACACTTCTGGAATTGGAAATGATGAGGGTGAATAAATGATGACAGAATTTACATTTTGGGTGAACTACCCCTTTAAGCTTCCCCCACTTTGCCTTATTTTTTTTATATGACATTTTATTATTGCCTGTGTTACTGCCTGTGCACTTTCTTGGCTCCGCAGTGTTTTGCAAACAAAGAATTTGTATAATTGAAGACATATCTTGCCGTCATTAACACGAGTGCTGCACAAATACATTTTGGTGCTACGAGTTCTGCCATTTAAATGAATAATTTTCAAGCTCAGTATAGAGATGTGAACATGGCATAGGTTTTAGTGGGAAAATGCTCTGTGCTCAACCACATGGAGGTGTTAGTGGTTACTGAAAGAACCCTATCAGCTTTGTGCCCTTGAGTGAGGCACTTAACCCCAGGCTGCTCCAGAGGGACTCTCCCTGCAATCAGTGTAATACAAGTCACTTCCAATAAAAATAGCTAATAATAAAACTCCAATCCCAGACACCCAAGTAGCAGCTGCATCTTTCCAGTGCCAAGCGCCTTCGACTGTGGTTTCTCAGCAGTACAGCACGCATTCAGAGTGCGGTTTTGAGCACTGATCTAATAGCCCACTAATAAGAGCACATTCTTCATCCATAGCAACTCATTAATAGTCTGTTGACATCTGAAAATAAATATAAATGCAAATATTGACTTCTTGTATAGATTACAGAAATACTGTGGGAGGAGAAGCTTACATTCTCACAGAGTTTGTGCAGGAGCGAAAGAGATGTCACCTCTTTCTGTGCTTGTAATGAGCTGCACGTGACATACATTGCAGAAGAGCTAAAACAGAGCTGACAGAAATCCCATCAACCTGTCCGAAAGTGTCAGCCCTGTAATTTACATGTAAGTGTTGTATTTATGAGGTGACTAAACGTAGGTGTTTTCATGTGTTCGGGCACAGGCAAGCCATATGTGTGCATATTGGAGTGTGTTTACACATTTATTTGGTTATCTGTGGTGTGTTTGTGTGAGTGTGTGCTCATGCGTCTGTGTGTGCATGCATGTATGTGAGCCTGCTGAGACCGCAGCAAGAGATGCACCTGCCGGCTAGGGGAACAATTAGAGGCACAGTGAGAAGACGGTGGGATTACTCTGAGGCTGTTGCTTCACGCCTGCACAGTGCCACTAGAAAAGTATGTGTGAAAAAGAGACGCACCCAGTCTCCAACAATCTCTTTGCTGCCTGCATGTGTGATTTCCTCTCTTGCAGTGAGCAGTTCAGTTTCACTGATGATTTTCCTCTCATTCTTTGTTGTTGAGGGGAGCTGAGGTTATTTGTGGCACATTTGTAACATTGGTCATCTGCTGTATCTTTTTCACACAAAGTGGCATTTTTCTTTATAATCACTGATACATTAATAGTCAAGTCACCTTTATTTATATTGCACTTTATACAATACAGACTGTGTCAAAGCAGTTTTACAGTGTCAAAAAGGAAAAATGTGTTTTCTCATAATGAAAAAGGACAATAGAAAACAGTTTTTCCAGTCATCATCCAACTCAATTCAGTTATCTTCCAAAACCAGCATTGTGTGGTTCAGGAATGGGCAGGGGCTCAAATGAAAAATAGGGGCAATATAAAAAAAAAAAAAATAGGTCAAAAGTTTGGATGCATTACTTTTTTATAACTTATTCCAACATTGATGATAAATCATTATATTAGAGTGATTTCTTAAAGATCATGTGACACTTAAGACTTGAGTATTGATGCTGAAAATTCAGATTTGATCACAAAAATCCTTATTTTAAAGTACATTAAAAAAGAAAAACATTCTTTTAAACTGAATACAATTTAATTATTTTTTAAATAGTTTTTCTGTATTTTTATTCAAATAAATGAAGGCTCGATGAGCAAAAGACACTTTCATAATGCTGCATAATTTTCAAAAATGGTAATTTAATAAAGTCCTTTCACGTCACCATTTCACCAGCCTACGCTCATGTGACAGACCTGCAGGTGGCACTTGGGGTTCATTGTGAAATGGTGTACCATACATAAATATAAGTGAATTGAATACTGATTACCATTATTGCGACTTTTAGCACTGCACTTGCTTTCACCGTTGTGCAGTGCTTTTGTAGTCATTTAGCATCCATTTTCTCAGCTATGTAATTTGATTTATAAAATGAGACAAACCGTAGATGCAGATCGCTCCACAAATGTAAGCTTGTCTGCCCATGTAATTTTCAACTGATTTATGAATAAGAATGGAAAATGACTGCTCCACTTCACATTATTGTCCAATGAAATTTGAAATTCTTGTGCCAGATCATGATTGGTTGGTGTATTATACAACAAACGGGCAATGATGAATTATGTAATATTCTAAAATAATTAAATCGACACACTAGCTTTGATTATTGATGAAAAAAAGTTTAAAATATTGTTTAGTTTATTTTTTCCTTCAGGCGTCCCACAGGCACTCACTGAAAGAAGGTTTCCGAACAGACTGTGGAATCAGTCAGTCAATAAAACGCACGCAACCACAACGCCTCAGATTTACAGATATGTAAATGACTTTTGAGTGAATAATTGCTGTTTTGTACACATTGTCATGTTAATTATAATTCAAATGCATTTTGTTTTATTGACCACAATATCATTGCTATTTGTCTGAGAGGGGCACTTTTGAATAATTTTGAAAAAGGGCAGGGGCTTGAGCCCCCAAAGCATGCCCCCCCGCCACCCCACACTTGCCTGGTGTGGTTTAATTCCAGGCTGCAACGCAAGTCAGATTGAGCGGAGGACTCTTCTGGTTCTTGTGCCAATGGGTGACGAGGTCTTCACTGGGAAGCTGTAGAGGTCGTCTCTAGGTGCAGTGACTGCAGTGATCCATCTGATCTGGAAACGGACTTGATCTGGGTGGCTAATCTGACTTCAGAATAAGAGTGAAAGAGACTAATACTACTGTAGATGCCATTCTTCTTACGATGTAACAAGTACATCGGGTGTTATGGGAAGTGTTCCCGGTTCCGGTTGACCTAATTAATGCAGCCTAACAATACTTTAACAGATTTGAATTATAGAAATTTGATAGTGTGTTATGTGTATGCTAGGTTGAAGAGAGGTATTTAATCTAGATTTAAACTGTCAGAGTGTGACTGCCTCCCGAACAATGCTAGGTAGATTGTTTCAGAGTTTGGTGCTAAAAAGGGAAAAGGATCTGCCGTCCACAGTTGATTTTGATATTCTAGGTATTAAAAAAATGCCAGAGTTTTGAGATTGGACGTGAAGGATTTTAAAATGTTTTTCAGTCATAACAAGTCTTAGGAAGGATAGATAAATCTTTATTATTATAAAACAGAATGTACATAGTTTGGTCTTGGTGGATTAGATCTGCTATGCTGCTGCTGCTTCGGAGCAAGTAGACTTGCTTTAGCTAAATGCTCTGATCATAAAATAAAAGGAACATGCTGCTGCTGCTAAAGAGAGAGGAAGATCCCCCATAGCAGGTGGTGCTGGGGAGGTGGTGGGCTAATAGGATGATACGCATTGCGTGCAGACATGGCATACGAATCATACGTCCGAGTTATAGGTACACGGTAATGAGTATGTGAACCCAATTAGCTGAGAACATTGAATTGAATGAACCAATTAGAGCATGAATAGAGTTTCATGTCTGAACTAATCATTCGTTGTTCAATAGGGAGCCAGTGTAGAGTTAACAAAACCGGGCTAATATGTTCATACTTCCTGGTTTTAGTAAGAACTCTAGCCTGCTGCATTTTAAGCGTGCAGAGCAACCACCCAATAAAGCATTAAAATAATCTAACCTTGTGGTCATGAACACATAAATTAACATTTCTGCATTTGACATTTAGATATATTTGTAAATGTATATATATATTTTAAATACAGTAAGAATATACCCTACCTTTCAAAAATTTGGTTTAATGTTATGCACACCAAGGCTGCATTTATTTGAGGGGGGAAAACACTGTAATATTATTAAATATTTTTACAATTTAAAATAGCGGTTTTCCATTTCAGTACATTTTAAAATGTAATTTATTCATGTGATGCCATGCTGAATTTTCAGCATCATTACTCCAGTCTACAGTGTCACATGATGTCTTTCAGAAATGTAAAATGCTGATTTGCTGCTCAAGAAACACCAATCCTTCAGGATTCTTTGATGAATAGAAAGTTCAAAACAACAGCATTGAAAAATGTTTTTGTAACAATGTAAAAGTCTTTATAAAGACTTTATTGTTTAATCTTTATAGTCATTATTATATTATCTTAATGATATTTTAGGGCAATAGTATTGTTTTAATACTTAAAAAGGATCATTATATAACATTACATTTTACATTTATATATGTGTTTGCGCATTTGAAAATTTTTTTTAGAACAAGCATTTGTTTTCCTTTTTTTTGTGGCATGACTCCATATGCTTATTGCATATAATATGACATGCAATAATATGACATTTCCAATCTTTTTCCAACAGACTATGCATTGTTCCTTTCAAACCATAGAGTGTGACATTAGGAGATTCTGTTGTAACAAGACAATTAGTTGCCCGTCTGCTCGAAATTAACAGAACTATGTAAAGTCATATGTTAATGAGAACCACTGGCTCTATTTCAGCAGAAAAAGACTGGGAATAGACAAGCAGTCTGAAGGATGATGGCAAGACTTCAGCCATTTATCCCAGACACAGGGCATGGTGGCCCATGAGCATGGCTGGGCTCCTCTCATCGTCTGTTACTGAGTTAAATGTGTTTGGAACCGATACCACTATGGGCCAAGTGAAGCAGAATAACCATGATCAATCTGGCAGCTCCAATCAAAGCAACCCAGAATTAAAGCTCTCATTAAACCAATGATTTGTGACCTTTGAGTTGTTACAGCAAACAGATCTTCCTATGCAGTGTTTCTGCTCGTCACATCACTTGTGTCAACCCTCTTATGGGCTGTTTTTAAACTGGACGCCCATCAATGACATTACTAAGTCAAGCGCAGTAACACAAGATGTTTGAAAGCAATCTCTTCGACAGTTGTTGTCTACCAAACATCACAGCATCAGTATGTCACGGATGAACTGCCGCTGCCACGTATCCGTCAAACCTCAGGTCCAGTAATGCGTCTTTTAGAGATAGAGTTCCTAATTGACGTGATGAAGAGGCCTCAAAGATCCATTTCCCCCGAGTGATGTTCCATACACGCTCTGACTGTTGCGCTATCTCTTTCATAGGCGTATGCGGTTAAACGCGGATGTACAGACCTTCTGGATATCCAAGGGCAGGATATTATTATGATCACGGGAATTTGAGTGGGGAGAGAAAATCATAATAAAAAAAACAAAACATCAAAAAGCTGCTTACAAAGTGGTCAGGTCGGCAGAGTCGCCCACCGCAGTGGCTTTCATCCGGTAAGATAATAGGCCCGTGGACCTTTTCAAAAGACATTGTTTCACATAATGACAAGGTTGGGACGATCCGTGAAAGCTTTAAAATCCCTTCATTTCTGAAACTTGACAGCTTCTCAAAAAAAAAAAAAAGAAAGAAAAACTGAGCTCTTTAAAGTCGATGCAAAGGCTTAGAAGGTGTTGAATATCACTAGATGGCGATGGGATGCTACAAAGCTTATTTTTTTATTCAAGAGCATATAGTTCATCTTCCTGTTATGTAGATCAACATACATTTCCTCTGATGTACTGAATCCTTCACGTCTGCTTTAGCACCCCATATATTTCTTGAACTTGAGTTTGTGCCTACTAATTAGGACATGGTGAGAGTGAATGACATTTTTTAATTGGAAGAGTTGCTCGTTTGGAGTCTTATATTTATCACTGTAATAAGTCACCTCCCATGCATGCTTAATTGACATGACAGTGTTGTACAGTAACATGGCAACAACAACCTTACTGTTGATTGGATGAATGTTGTTTGAATTAGAACTTTGAATCTATAGTGCACTGAGAAGATTTCTTTTAAGGTGTTGAATGTGTGTGAGAATGCATGTAAATGTACAAACCCCATTTTATGCATGTTTGATGTGCAGTATACGGTTTTATCAGTGGAGCTTCAGGTATTATCAAGTGTGTGGCTGCAGAGGAGGTCCACTTCCCAGCAACTTTTAGAGAAAAGCCAATCCAAAATTTTTCAAACCTAATTTAGTTTATCACAAATGACTGTAAAGCTCAAGTAAATACATTAGTCAAAAGGTTTGTAAACACTCTAAATAATGAAATAAAGCAATTTATATCCTGGAATGTTTTTTTTTTTTTTTTAATACAGATTCAAAATTAATAATCTGTATGCAAACATCAGATCAGTGGAGGTTTAATGTTTTTTTTTTTTACACTACAATATTTTTATTTTAGTTTATGTATGTATCTCTGCATCATTTTTTTGACATTCTGACATTTTGAAGTTAAATACATAAGTTAAAGTCTCTTTAGGAGTGAAAACTGACATGAAAGATTCTATATAATGTCACATGTGGTTTCCATCCACCAAGAGTCAAAGATGTACAGTTGATATTCGCTTCAGATGTTCCCTATGATGACGTAATATTGATCCAACAACCACTGCAGTCTGGACTTTATTGGCTTTTGTTAAATTATTCACAAAACAGCTGTCAAGCTATCACGATAGTATATCAGTGTTTTTTTTTACTGCAACTAACAGTAATTTTTTGCGAATAATTTAACAAAAGCTTTGATAGTTTCTCAGTGCAAAAATCATTAATTCGCTAAATAAAAAAAAACAAAAAACAGTGGTCGACGCATTGCGTTAGCAGTGCAAAGGGTTGTGGGTTCGATTCCCAGGGAAGACATGTTAGGTAAAAAATGTTAAAAGTGTAAGTTGCTTTGGATAAAAGCGTCTGCTTAATGCATAAATGTAAATGTATTTAAAAGAGCAGAACGTGCTTTGTTTTTAAAGCATTAGTATCTGGTTTTTACGGCTACATTCCTGATCATACTATCTATTGATTTCTTATCACAATTCACTATCAAAACACTTGATTTGGAGAAATTTAGCATTACTGTACATCACTCGGTTACTAATGGATCCTCTGCAGTGAATGGGTGCCGTACAGTGAAGGCCTGTGGAAACCAAACATTGTTGTAATGGATAACAGCATGGAGGTCACAGTCCTTGACGAATATTCTATACGATTTAATGATTTTTGATGTATGAAATACAGAGCTGGAAAATAACAGCAATAAACTAGATCTGTTCAAAATGCATCTCTGTGCATGCCGACCAACTCAGCCATTCTTTGGAAATACACAAGACAAGAGGATGACATAGAGGCGGCAATTATTTTGCGTGCGGAGAGGCTTCATAACTCAATAAGAACATAGCTGTGAATGATTTATTCTGCTGTTCACGGCAGTAAAGGCATAAATCAGCCAACTCACCTGTCCTTGTCGCTTATTTATGCTTCTGTTATTTATAGTCTGTGCTGTGGGGTAATCAATATACTTTATTGTAATTACATTTTACTTCTCAACACTGTGTCCAGCAGCACATTTTTATGTTGAAAACATTCATTAACATGTGGGAAGTGAAGTTATAAGCAAGTTACCCTGCTCTGATGGAGGGGGATCAGAGCAGTAGAGACAGGACAAGAGTGTGCATCTATGATAAAACAAAAAAATAATCTCTAACAAATCTAGTTTTAAAGATGTGGCAAATTATTAGAAACCAAATCTTTGTATTCATATTAGTTTCATATCATTTTGAACTTGTGGTGTAACCATCTAGTAAAAAAGGTGCTTTACACCTTGAATCCAGGTTTATGTAGTGTACACATCTTATTCAGCATTTTCAAAAAAGTATTATTATTATTATTTATTTTATAAATATAATACATTATTAATTCATAAATATCATTCAGGTTTTGGGGAGTCACACTACACAATGTTTTATGAACAGATCTGATATTGCAATGTCATAAAAATATAAAATTACCTGATGACTTGTTGACTCAGTAATGAGGGTCTGCAGGGGTTCTCTATAACATAATTTCCTCTTTTTGTTTTTCGAATTTGCTGGTCGCACCTTTAATTTTTGTGGACTTTATTTTTATTTTTTTAAATGACCAGCAAATCTGTTTTGTTATTTTTTCCCCTAAGAAATAATAAAATATTTTGTCTACTTTCTACTTTTTAAAATTCTTTTCAATCATTTAATTGTTTTAATGAGGATTTTTCCCTTCATTTTAATATCAAGACAGTTGGATTTTTTTCACCTAATGCTCCCAGGAAAATAACAATTAATTTTAATTCAGAATATAAAAACGTGATTGTCATAGAAAATGTATATATAAAAGAGTCACTCCATATACGAATTGCATTTTTAATCTGATTTTGAATTAATTCATATATAGGAGAAAAATGAGCATCACATCTTTGTGATAAAAGTTTTATGACACAGTACTTACCTCTTCAAGCTTTTGTGTTCTGACACATGGGAATCTTGCGATTTCATCCTGAAAACAAGATCAGCAAAGGGTAATCTGATCTCTTGCAGTAACACCGATTTGTTTCTCTGTTGTCACCATCATCTGCAATGTGGAAACCTCTGTGTGCAGCTCTCATCCAGACTGATAGCAATCTAATCTCCTCTATAACCTTTGCTGCTCCTGAGGGATGTCTCCCACCACTTGAAGTCTTAAAAAAAAAAAACACCCCTTGAAGCAAATTCTGGATCAACAGCATTTACATTGGGTAGTTATGTTTGCTAGGACTCCTGATATTTGCCCACAAGAGATTATTCCATACAGCAGGCAATGTCTTGTTTATTGTTTGGATGCTAGAGAAGGGGGTGTCTAATTCTGAAGCCAGGAGAATTAACATGGAACTGTCCACCATGCCAGTCTAATCCAAGACTTTACACCCCGGAAGATGAAGAGTGGCCTGCCAGAATGAGCCAGAGCCAAACACACAATGGCAGGATTTCAACACCGGTACTTTTATTCTTTTTGATGTGACTGCCATCTGCTTTTCCCCACCCTCACATTATTTCCCTCCTAGAAATTTGTGGAGCTGTTTTCCAAGAAGGATGGCTGAAATTGTTGTGACATGTTCCTTGTTGCTTTTTGGAATTTTTTGTACTCTGTTGACTACAAGGTTGTTGTGGTTTATCTGCTATGGGGAATTCATTTGTTCCAAATAATAACCAAGCATTACTTCAAGATTACTTGGTCAAATGGACACTTCAAAATGCTGTACTTCAAAGATAGACTACTTGCAAGAGAGTATTTCTTGTGATATATATCATAAGAAACTTTTAAATGATAAGGTGCATTTAAAAAATGCATTACCACATTGGGTGTGCATTATTTTCTAATAATTCAACAACCCGTCATCAATTATTCCTTACATATTATTATTATTATTATTATTATTATTATTATTATTATTATTATTATTATTAGTAGTAGTAGTAGTAGTAATTTTCTTTCTTTCTTTCTTTCTTTCTTTCTTTCTTTCTTTTTAGCTTTGAATAAACACAGACATATTGCATCTTGTATGAAATCTTGCAGCTTGTTCGTTTGCTTTCTGATAATTTGTATTAGTATTTTTACCTATGTTATATGTATACTTACATAATCATAGCATGTCTAATATTAAAGGTAAGTCTAAAAGGTATGCACTTGATGAATTTCAGCCTCTCTGTAGTGATGGAGCCATGTTTTTCATTTTCATGTGAGATATTACACACTGGCCCAGTACTGCCATTGGCAGAGAGGCCCTTGTCAAACACTCCTATAATGCTTTATCACTGAAAGGAAAGAGTCATTCTTTATACTGGAGGCTCTTTGGGGTGAGAGTGGAGGTGCCATCTTTCACTATAGCCACATTATTATTATTGACCTGTCTAGTTTAGCATAGACAGGCTTGTTTGGACTGGAATAAAGATGAAATACCAGCAGAGTTCATCTCATTCAGGAGCTTTAGAGGTTTTATGAAATATTGTGAAATTTTATTAATTTTTTATTTGATTTTATAGCTTGTTTGAAGATATTAAATTATTTTATGACTTTAAAAATAAATAGTATTTTTGCCACAAATGCACAAAAAAATGTCGTGGACCCCAGCAACTTAATTTTTAATTTCATTCCCTGTGTTTTTTTATTTTTCTCAGTGTATTTATTCTGTGTTATCAGTGAAGGTAAGAAATCCTGGAATAGCTTGAAAGGAGAAAGGATAGTATGACTATTCCTTATTCATCAAAAATCGAATGAGAAAAACAGATAGGAGAACATATCTAATATTCAGAAAGAGAGATGCTGTTATCCTGTGCTGTTAAAAACATAAAAAAAATAGAAGTGTAGTCTTAATTTGCACATTTTTGATGATTTGTTTTTAATAGATTCTGATAATTGACATTTATCAACCGCTATTGACTTTGATTTCAGTCTGAACTGCCTGTCTGCTTCAGGTGTAGAGGACAGTCTGCAGTTCTGCATATGAACAGGTGAGGCAGTATTGAATCAGTAATATTAAACTCCCACCAGCTCTTCCAGTTTTTAGCAGCTGCTTAGTATCCAAACAAACATGCAAAGCAGGATGGATTGAATATATTTGTCAAGGATTTACAGTACAGGGCCACTTCTCAGTTAAGTTTATGTGTCTGGACTAAGCCTTTTTGTCTACTTATACTTTTTTTCAGAGGTCTTATTGTTCAACTATCTGCATAGCATTCTAGGAGGTTGACCTGAAAATTCAGTCCCTGTTTTGCATTTCAACAGTGGGTCGTATAAAAAGAACTAGGTGTTTTTTTTTTTTTTTTTTTTTTTTTACTTGAACTCCCACAGAGTTACGATGGTGAGAGTGATTTTTTAATAAGACTCCATGCTTTGAAGAGCCTTTGTAATGTTGAAACAACATGGCACATTTCAAAATGCTGTTTGATCCCTTCCAGCCTTGCCACACAATGCAATAACTGTCAAAGGGGTGCGAGATAGAAATAAATGAATAACAACCCTTTAAATACCAGCAAAATGAACTGACTGTTTTTCCATTTGCACTGGCAAGTTAAAAAGGATTTTGGAGCGCTGTATCTAGCATGCAATTATTACACAGAGCATGCCGGCAGATTTCCATAGGGATTCTTACTTAACAGAGTCAAGTGTGTGAAGAGCTCAGAGTTAAAAAGGGCATTGTAGCTGCAAACACTCCAGGCTAAATCGACACCCTTCAGTGATGCAATATGGGGATTCTCTTGTGTGTATGCTTATTGTGCGGCATTTTATCCTTGAGGTTTTGAACCTGTGCATTCTTTTATTTATTTTTTTTTGCCTGACTTTAATTTTGTCCTCTGTTATGGTTGAGTATACAGTTGAGGAACACATCAATGTCCTTCCAGTGTGAGCACGGTGACCCCACTGACCTCCGTAGGCATCCAATGAGCTGCTCATCACTCACGGTAGGACCTCTGGCACTGGTTATTACACTCGCCCGCTCTTCTCTCATTCCCTCGTCTTGGATCGTTCACCTGGAAAAGCCAAGTGGATTTCTGTTCCTCTTTTCTTCGCAATGTCTAAGTCTCCTTGCAGTCCCCGTCTGCCCTTTCTCCAAGCAATCTTTAGGATAACAACACATTCACTGTCATTCACTGACAGACTTTTGCACTCTCCAGTTTATAAATGTGAACGATAAGCTTTCGGCGATTGAATTCATCAGAGTGCTATTTTTACCCGGAGGCCAAAAGTAATGCCACATCATGAGTTTCAATAGGGCTACGTCCTTCTCCTTTCACTTCTGCCTGGGGAGGACTGATGATGTCGACTTATTTGAGGCGGATATTTTTCTCAGGCTAACCGCTCTGCCCTCAGCTTCTTTGAGAGCGGCTATTTGATTTTGATGCTTTCTCTCTAGGCCCCGTTCAAATGTGCCGAGTGATCTTTGAGAGCGCTGACTATGAGATCCGATCTGCTGAAGCCACGTCCATGTCACTGCATTCTTCTTCCTTCTCCATTATTTCAGGCCATCCACCAATCAAAAACCTTCCTTCTGTTTAATTGCATGAAGGTTAATGACAATGATGTGACAACTTATCAGAAACCGCAACTGATGCTGTTGATTTCAAAGCAGTCTTTTCCTCGGCACTTGGTTTCCATGCAATTACCAAGCATGCTTTTTATTAATTTCATGGTTCATGGAGCATCAGACACTATAAATAGGTGAGGATGGTTGCGAAATCCCTCATAATCTTAGTGGCTGCTATTGATTTTCAAGCATTTAAATAAACAGTCCTCTGTATGAGTTTTGGAATGTCCTTAAGACATATCCAGACACTTATGTCACGCTTAAAAATATGAATGAATTTCATTGTGGTAACAAAATATCAAAATATTTAGCAAACAAATGATGCCAAAACTTTTCTCAGAACCATATTCAACCCTTATTTTTATGTGTTATCAGATGTATATAATTAAATGTGTAATTTGTTTTAATTTTGTAATTTTAAGCAGGATTTTTGTTTTTAATATTAACCTGAAAGCTTTACGAACATAAATAAATGACCCTGTCACCTACTTGGTTGCATTGGTTCATTAAGTAAATGGACAACATAAGAGACTTCTTTCAAAAACAATTGTAATCATTCCAAACTTTTGTGTGTGTGTGTGGGACAGAATTTCTGACTGAATTACTTTTAAATTATATTTTCCTGAGAGAACACAGAGATGGAGACTTCAAAGCACATGGCTCTGCACCTGGCCTTGTGTCCTGTTAATCTGGAGAAATGTCATTGTGAAGTCAAGTTCTCCACATGATTGCCTGCACTTGAGCAGAGCTTTTTTTTTTTCTAAAGAATTTCTAAAAAAAACCTAGACTGAGACACCGCCTGTTCGTGCCAAAATGAGAGGGTGTTGCTTGAAACCATTTGCATAGTAATTAATTACACCTTGTCAAAAAAATGCATCAGCCATGTTTGAAAACAGTCCAAATGAATTAGACTAATAAAGACAAAACCATCAGCCAAGAAGTCGTTCTGGGCCCAATTCTCTGCCTGAAGACAATCTGCTACTGCTGCTTTAAATTCCAGTTACAACTGATAAGTTTGTGGAGGTTACCGAATTATTTTGAAAAAGTGATATTTAATTATTTTGAGATAATAGAATTTAAGATGCCAAAATGAATTTTCTTGTAATAGTTTTATTGTTTCTGCAAAGATCTTTGAGGATGTTTTTTTTGATTGCCAATTTTTCTTGAAACCAGACTGTCAGTCTCTGCATAACCCAACGTTCATTTTATTTATTCATTCACCTGCACTTCTTCATGCATATTGTTCATATGGATCACCAGTATTTCTTATATCAGGACTCCAGAGGATGTATAACCCTGGTGTCAGCCGTCCATTTAACTCAGGCCATTTTAGGGTCCAGATTTAATAGGTCTCTGTGCATCGAGGTGTATTTGTTATTGGAGATGCTATACTTGTTACTGTGGATGCTGTGAGACTGAATAGTTGGCTGCGTTTATGGTCAGTGGACCCAATGAACTTTATGAGACCAGCTAGTCTTCTCTGGCCCATGAAATTCTCTGGAGAGAATTTATTTTGCTGACTCATTGCTTTTCACTTCTGTGAGGGCTGAAAGGATTCATTAGGATTCAAAGGATTTCTTATTTATTTGCTTCATATTTTCCTTGGTGTAGACGGGGGCCGTGCAGAGCTTCTCTGAAGAGGAAAACATCTCCTCCAGCTGAGGTCTCCTGTGAAATAAGATAAGGAATCTTTAATCCATTAGCCCCCAGTATCTCAATGAGATCAGTGTTTCAACATTATGATTTTTATAAATCAACATAATAGCATTTCAAGGTATGGGCTGCTCAAAAATGAAAATTACAGTTGAATGGCGACTCGAGCTGTTTTTAAGGTTCACAAAGGACCATAAAAGTAATATAAAAGTGGTCCATGTGACTTGTGGAATATATTCCAAGCCAGTGATCCTGTTACTGTGGTTAACAGCTCACGGAAGTTAAATGTTGTCAGTGACAACTAAAAGTACACAAATTATTACAAAGAAACAGTGAAGGTAGATATCAAAATTTTCAGTGAATAATGACTTAAATTTTCTTCTGTTCTTCACACAAAATCATGTATCGTCTATTATATGACTTTAAAAGACTTAGAGTATTTTGCATAGGTTGTATAGGCCTAAATTAATTTTATGATAATTTATAGTGTTTGCATCCTTTGAAACTTGACACCTCCAGTCCTGATTCATTGTAAGTGTATGGAAAAGAGCGACCAACACATTCTTCAAAATTTCTACTTTGTGTTCCATAAAAGCAGGAAGAAAAAAAAAAATCATACAGGTCGGAATGACATAAGTGATTCAATGACATGATCTTAATTTATCTTTATTTTAATGGTCATAACTGTTATTTACTCTCTTCATATTTTAGTCTCTTTTTCTCTGCACATAAAGCTGCACACTCAGATCTGTGAGATGAGAGATGCTGTGTTGTGCATGGAAATGACTGCAGTGAGAGAAAACACTGCAGCTCATCTGCTGTGGATGATCTATCCCTACTAATCATAAAAGTTTATGACCTGAAGTTCATTAAAGATGACATTGACTGCGCGTTTGTGTGTGTGTGAGCATCGGGCTTATGCTTCCATCGGGTAAGTCACAGTCTTTGCACAGCCCTTTCTGACTGTGTCATTGAATGAAAGAAGGTCTTACTGTAACTAATAAAGAATAAAGCAGACTAGATTCAGCAGTTATCATGCAAATAGAAATCCTCCTTTTCCCCAGGTAATCCTCTCAGGTCTGTGGAGCTGAGCTCGGAGATTGCTTGAGTGTCGCACTAAAATAGTGCCGCTATCCTAATATGCCTCTGGAAACCGGTGATGCTATTGCACAGGGACACTGGCATGCCCACTTCACACTTCTCTGCTGTTTTTTATGAATCTGATGTGCAATCAAGCTGACGGACGCCCTAGTGGTGCGACAGCTAATGGAGAGCCCTTTAAATCAAGAGAAAGAGGCTCTTGCTCGCCGCAGAGAGTGTCCTTACATCAGTTTCACTTGGGGATTACATTTGGGTCACATGATCGCTTCTCCTGTCCATTGGATTTATTCTTTATTTTCGACAGGAAACATGAATAAAATGCATTTATTCATTCACCACATAGATAGAACTCTGTGGTGTGTGGTAGGCAACTATATTGAAGATGGTTGCACTGTTTAGAAGTTAAATGGAAATGGCAATAACTCTTTTATTTATTTATTTAGTGTGTGTGTGTGTGTGTGTGTGTGGCCAATAGTTGGCTTATTTAAAATTTTATAATGCTTTGTCTAAATGCATTGAAAATAAAACAGTGAATTTAGGCATCACAGCATTATAATGTGAAAAAAATATATTTCCATTTTTAGATTTGCTAAAAATTTTAATAGTTTTTTTTTTAAATGTGGTAATGATGTTATCTTTTAATAGTATTATTAAATTATTAGTGTTTTTAACATTAAAAACACCAAGGGAGTGTTAGATTACAGCAAAGGTAATCATTTATTTATTAATTGATTGATTAAACAATCAATTAATAAATTTGGACTTGCTCATTCAATGCAGGTATTAGTGGGCTGGGCATTATCATTCTAAAGAGCATTTGATTGGACAAAAATTTGTCTAGTGCTGTATGAGTCATCAATATTTTTGGTCTGATTCCATCAGTTTCACCCATTTGGATCACCAATCAGTCATATAGATGAAGAGACAATGCCTTCTGGTGTTCATTTAGAAACTCTTGTATCTATATATAGAATAGTTGACACATATTATATTTTATAATATTTATTTTGTTTTATTCATATCCCAGTTTTTTAAGGTGCTACTGCCTCTCTTGCTCTGATGCAACACCCCTGACATGGCTTATGTAACTGTAGTTATATAAAAATTCAGTGACAGTGAAAATCCTGGTGTTTTGTTACAGTGTGTAAGCTGACAAGATCAGATCCTACCTTTGATCTCGTTTCCTTTGAAAAGTAAGTTATCTAACACGGGTCACTTTGCATTATCTGCTATAAACCCAGAGGATAGCTATATTTTAATGTAACAGGTAAACCCATTTTACACAGCCCGTTATGTGTTACTGCAGATGGCTAGAGAAATTTTATGATCAGATTCTATTTTCCTGATGTTTATAATTGAGGTTTTGTAGGCAAACATCGAAAGCTGCAAGTCCTCAGTATAAAATAAAGGAAAGAGTGGAATGGCTTGATTTTCATTCCAAATGACCGTTTACCCCTTCTCTGACCTTCAGCTGGAAAAAAGCTCATAAGTTCAGTCTAGCCTAGATGGGATACTAAATACCCACAAACAAACTTTATAGGCTCTGCATGTCTCTGCGTAGGTTTGTATTCATGGCGTCTGGAGAAGAGAACTCCGGTTCATGTCCTTGAGGGCAATAGTCCAGCTGTCTTATGAGGCTCCATTCACTCAGCTCTGTCATTATGCGTGACTAACTGTGTTAGCTTGGTAATTAGTCAGTGTGATTGAGAGGGAAGGAAGGGGCTTTTTCCCACTGCGAAAAATCTCAGCATTCCCTTTGGGTTGTTAACTGAGAAGGTGGATGCTCAATTTCATCATTATTGCCTCCCACCACTGCTACGTCCATTATTCTGACGGGTATATCACTGCTTTTGTTTTCTGTTTGCTAAAGAGAGAGCAAAACATCTGCTTTTTAAGGTTTCAAATGTCTTTGTAGGGGCACTTTGATAATTGAATAATTGATGTAATTGATATGGGTCCTCATGAATTTGAGCTCTACTGTTGTGCTTGTTTAAGCTTGCAATTGAGTGTGATTTACCAAATTAGAAAATTAACTTTTTATATTAAATGATCTCTGTGGTTCTCTCTTTCGAAAGAGACCTGGTTTACATGACCGTTCCAGACTTTTCAAAGCATTTGTTTTCTTCTCTCTCTCTTTCTTGTTTTAGAGTTTGAAGATGCACAAATAAACAGTGATAAACATTTGATCTAAAGCCCAGTGCTAATCTGTTTTATTCTGCATATGACTTCTCAACTAGTTCAGCCAAGGATGACCAGATTGCTGAATGTCCCTAAACCTTCTATTCAAATAAGCATCTTTTTAAGGCTAAATCTGTCTCTTTATAAAAACTCCTATTTGGGTAAGCCTTGGCTATCTTTTCTGGTGCATTGGTGCACATCTCTTTCAAAATTATGAGCTGACTAGGTTTATCTTCTGTGATACGTGTCAGAAATTATACTGACATTTATCACTTCTGTAACTTATCAGAATTGTGGACATTATCTGAAACTTTTTTCAGTTCTGTGTAGTTCTGTAAGTTGTCCATTATCCTCGCAGTGAGCCAACTATTAAAAATTAAAAGTTTTTTTATTGACTGATTCAGGCTTTTGTTTGTGTAAAATGTCAGGTTAAATACCAAAAGGCATCAGCATACTTACATTTCAAGAGCTGAATATTTTTTAAGCTATAATTGTTAAGCTTTATCTGAAGGTGCATTCGCATTTACCGCTGTTAGGTACATTTTTACAAGTAACTGTTATAATAGTCCATGCAATCTTGAATTTTGTTTGATGAAAAGATTTCACAACAGGTTCAGGTTAGTCATGTGAATTCGTCGTGTTGACCAACAGAAAGTCACTTAGTTTTAAAGTGATTTCTATGTGAGCTGTGCTTCATATATTGCTACGCTATTGACAACAGACAACTTTTGCTAACATGACCGCACCTTTAAACACTAAATCTATAAACTGAAATTATCCAAGACTCGTATTTACAATCAAAGTCTGTAGGTGTAGTGCATTTCCAGAAGGTTTAAATGCAGAAATGTTGAATTTAAAGCATTTTTATATCATGAAGTCAGGATAAACCAGAAAGATCAGTGTATTGCTGCCTTTAAGAACCTTTGCTATTAGTTAAAGGGCATATTCGATGGAGGGAGGTGAAATTGTATTATATTTTTTCATTTAAAGAACTATAGCTTATCTTCATTACAATAAATAGGCTGTTCATTGCCATTGTTAGTGAATGATTCAAAAATGGCTTAGTCGTTCTGGGTTTGGAGCAGGGATTCCTAGAGCTTTATGTCCCCAATGTACATGTTCTCAGAAATGAACCTAGTTACCCTGAACCCGTAGGCAGCCTTATGGTAAAGTATGAATGTAGCTTCCAATCTGATAGCATGATGAACTAGATATGTGTGCTAAGAGAAAGACAAATATAACAAGATATTAAAAAGGACATATATATATTTATATATATATATATATATATATATATATATAATTAGAGCTGTGGATACCGCAGGGTAGCGTAGAAAGTGACTTTACTGGATTACACTTTCAAAGAAACCTTCTCTGCGAATGCGAAACGTCTATTAATAGAGTTTGTGATCATGGAGTGAATGTCACTGCAATGCTTTCAGTATATTACCTTATGACTGCCTATTTAATATTTTCATCTGAGGACCATAATTAAAGATTTACCTGCTACATATGAGCAGAATTCTCTGCACGATTAAATGTGTTCATTTCATAGAAGGTTAGAATGATTAGCCAGTCAAACTGGTTTGAAATATGTCTGCAGGGCAGAAGTCTTCGTATTTCATAGAAAATATTAAATGAATATGCCTGAGCCATGATTCCTACAGGGCTTGTGTTTTGACCAGTCTGTATGACAGGGTAATTTATAATACTGTGGTGGAAAAGTGAATTATTTGAAATCTTGTAAATGCTGGCAGGTCATGCCCTTCCTTTGATCCCTGTGATCAAATTGAATTTGCCCCTGTATAAAAAGAAGACCTTGCGTTTTGAATGTGCTATTCATTTTACGCCCACTGCCTTGTGATAGACACAGAAGGATGCATGTGCAACTAACTTCTCAACCTTGTAAAAAAAATTGATAATCGAATACAGGTAGTTTTGAATAACATTTCACCTGACATCTCATCTTCTCAAGAAGTCTGCCAATTAAATCTTGTAGTTAAAGTTTTAAAACAATTATCTTCAGAGATGTGAACATTCTTTACGACTGTTTCATTGAACAGAATGATATAGATTCCAAAGCAATTGTGTGTGAAAGTGAAAGTTTTATTGCATACATCTGACATTAAACTTGTAATGTATTACCATTTAAATTGTCCCTATGATGCACTTGGAAATAAGGTCATTGGGTTTTACTGATGCATTGAATCTAGTTAGCAACCCTGTTACCAACTTTTTAGCCATACTGAAAACCGAACTGAAATAGTTTCCACCGTTTATTTATTCAAAGCAGCACAAGCTTGTTTATTCCAGACCAAAGAGTTTGTGTTTATGGTCTAGAGATCCCATAAATTCAGTGCCCTTGCAAGGTGAATGAAGTCCCTCTGGAGTTCTTTGACCTGTTAAGGCCTTTATTTTGTCCCCTGCTGTTGTCGCCGGGAAAGGCAATTGCATTTTAAGATGTGCTTTACATTACAAAGGTGGAATAATGTCCATAGCCTGGAGTATGCAGCTACCGCGAACACAGCGGTTATTACGTGCACTACTGAGAGAGTGGACCATAGAGGCCTGTCCCATTTTGCTTTTAAACAGTCCATTGGATCTGTCCTAAAATTTAAATGGCTGATGTTGCTGACCAAAAGTAGGGCATTGTCTGCTTCAGTGTATTTCAAAGAAACCACTTTTAGCTGAATAACTAAATGTAAAAAAATTTATTAATTAAATAAACCGAACGGAAAAAAAATATTGTTGTGGCCACGGCAGTGCAAATGACCGTATCTCTAGAATTCTTTTGGTCTGAATCTCTCAAAGGTCTCAGAGTGGAGTATTTTGGTGAGCAGCTGGGAAAGTGTTCTCCCTCAGGTCCGAGCAGATTTTATCAGTGCTGGTGATAAATGTGAGCCTCTGTCACAGGTTGGTGGTGAGAAGTCTGTTTACTTGAAAGGAAATTTCTGTCAGAGTAAAGGTCAAGTTCTTTCACTTTTTCTTCAGGATCCTGGAAGGAAATTGCTTTTACGTTTAAAGATGCAACAAGGGAGGCGAGAAGATGACACACACACAGCATTCATAAAGACATCTCCGGAGTCTTGGACAGTATTTTAGGTCTCTCAATTGATATGAAGATCTCAAACGTGTGATAACGTATGAAATTCATTTAATATCCTGTTAAAATCAAGTGATTTGTAGATTATTTGTAGCTTACTGTAGGATGGAATCTGATGTAGTACTCTTCAAAGAACAATTTGGTTTTTTATTCACCCTCGTATCATTCCAAACATATGGAACACAAAAAGTATCAGAATTTTTTAATATACATATATATATTTTTAAAGTAGTTCTTTTATCATTTTAGAAATATAGAAACTTTCCTAGAATTGGTTCATGGCCAGAGCTTTAAAACTGGCATTTGCTGTTAGTATAAGAACTCTTTGTGCAGGCTGAATGTAGTGTGAAGGGCCTGGGGAATAGGCTAATTGGAATGAATGAAAGATTTGAATTAAGGAAAGTCAGAGGTGCTGCTTCCTCCCCTAATCATTTTTCTCTCCAGGAAAGAGCCTGTTTCCCGTTGAGGTCAAATTAAGCTGTTTAGCGGGTCGTCATGTGTCACTGGCTCTTTGACCTCCCTTTTCTCACAAGCTGAGCTTCGTGTCTGGCACATCTGACTCTGCACTCTGATCTTCCAGACTAAAAGGAAAACCGAAGAAACGATGTAATGTTACCATCTCACCTATGCGCCTATTTTGAGCATGTTATTGGAAGAATGCCACACTGCTAATTAATAATAATCTAAATTATGATTCTTTGGGCATCGTTGAACTTCTGGGACTTTAATTTAGCTCCAGAAAGAAGCTTGAACTCGTCTTGATGGCTAAATTGATGTTCATCATGGCTAAAACCTGCAGCTTGCTAGGCACAGCATCTCTCCTTTTTTTTTTTTTCCAGACTGATTGTCTAAGGGCTTAGTGTGCTGAAACTCTGGCACCAGAGGTGCGAGACATGCACTGCTGCCTATTGGTTTGACCTTGCTGTGAAGAAAATAGAGACATGAAGGAGGGAGAGACAGAAAGAGTAAAGGGTAAAAAAAAAAAAAAAACACCCATAAAAGAGATAGAGATAAAAGGATCTTCACTGTCCCAGAGAGCCATTGTCTCACCCATGTGACACAATAAAGAACTGTAGACACTCACTGTCACCCTAGAAACAAGAAACAGTGCTTGAATGAAGCAACAAAATTTGTTTCATTGACTGTTATACAGTATTAAAAAGTTTATTTTTTGGCTCTTATGATTCCAGCAGTGTTCACTTTAGTTAAATGTGTAAATGTTGCATATCTGCCAACTGTATGGGTCACTGTGATGAACTTTTCATTGCTTTATTGGCACACTATGTATTACCATATTGCCCTCAGATTTTCTCTTATCATTGTACTGAATGAGGCTTTTCTGTTCTGGGTGAATGCACAGATGATAAAGTTCAAGGTCAGTTTTCAGTCAAGTTCTTCAAGTTCAAGACTTCAGTAAAGTGTGTGAATACACTGGTTTCCTGAAAGAGTTGGCCTAGCATACAAGATGTAGATCATCCTTTTCAGGAATAGGTTACAAAACAGAACTGTAAGAATTTTGAATTTTCTAAAAAAGAAAGAGAAAACTAAATTGCATTTAAAATTCTATAACTTATTGAACTAAAACAGGTAAAAAGTTGAAAATCAGAAATTATTAGTATTTTAAAAAATGTAATATATTTTTAGAAACTACATTTTTTATAATTCTATGTAATTTATTGAACTAAAATAGATGCATTTAATAAGCAAAATAAGAAATAATTTAAAAAAATGTGTAATTAAATATTTTGAAAGATCACATTTTAAACTTTATATAATTGATTTAACTTGAATAGATAAAAACATGCATCAATCAATCAATCAATCAATCAATCAATCAATTTATCTATCAATAGAAAAAATAACAAATGGTTAACAGAGTTAGTTACAGACTGATCTGTCAATCAGTAAGGGTTAGCTAGTTTGGGACCAAATTCTGGATTTTTGTGTTTTCATGTACAATATAGCTCAACATTATCATCAGAAAATAAAGGGATGTGGTTCTTCATTCAAGTTAAAATTGAAACGTGCCAAATACTATCTCGGTATGTTTAATTACTGTCTCTGATCATTAGGAATCTTGCATTAATCCTCATGCTCGCGGCAATCAAGGTTACACCTGAGCAGGTTTGTGCTCTCCTTCATTCAAAGATGAGAAAACAACAGCGAATCTATTTCTATCTCAAAGTGGTGCTTAGCCAGAGGAGACGCTTGTCCTGATGGTTAGACAGAACACCTCCACTTAACCCTGCTAGGGACCGCCTGCCAACCCGGAAATGGGTTTCTGGTGTGGGAGGCCACACTGATTCCACTCCCCCTGTGTGGGCTTCTGTCGGCCTCTCAGGGTGTAATTGCACATCTTGTCCTACTGTGATGCACACATTAAATTCTACAGCTCACATGACAGCACTGATGCATGCTGTACCTGCATTCTCAAAATAAAAAAAAGGTACAAAAGCTGTCCCTGGGGGGACCTTTTTAAAGTATACATTTGTACCTTATTTAAGGTGCATATAAGTAACTTAGAGGCACATATCTATGCCTAAAGTGTACATATTAGTACCTTTTGAAAGGGTACTGCCACAGTGGCAGCTTTTGTACCTTTTTTTTCTTTCCCTGAGAGTGTGCCAGACCTCCCCTCCAGTTTTATACAATGCCTATGCGGTTTAAAACTAAAAAAAAAAAAAAAAAAATTCTCTATAACTTTAGTTCATTACATTGACTTGACAATGACAGGAAATTATGAGGAGGAGGAAATTACATAAGCTAAACTCAAACTGATAAGCACCACATACTGTAAGCACCACAGCTCAACGTGTGTGCAACGTGTGTCCTTTTCTCCTCTTTACTGACTCCCATATTTGATCTAAATTTACAGACGAATGCACAGCTATGCCTGCTCAATGCAGCCTTTAAAAGGCAAACCTCTATAGTAGGGTCTTCTCCACATGGTCTCCAGCAAAAAGGCCAAATCTGTTTGCTTTTAGCCACAGATAGTGAGCCTTAGCAGGGGAGGCTCTTTCTCAAGCTCATCCTGAAGATAAGGCCTTTAGCACTCAAAGCTCAGGGACAAGATCACCCTGACTGAAACAACTTGAAAGGCAATTTTCCATACCTTTGCTCTTCACTTCACTTCCTCTTCTTATCAATTGAACGCCCTCCCCTCTGTGAACTCCTCCTCTGTGCTTAAATGCCTCTCCAAGATGTTTGTATTCACTCAGTGACATGATGAAATATGAGGATCCATTTAAACTCCCAAAACCAGCCCAGTGGGCACATGTTGTTAGTTGGCCTGTGTGATGAATTGTATTAGTGTGCAGTGGCAAGCCTAGCTAGTGCTTTAATAAGATAATGCTTTGACTGTTTCTTATTAAAATACCTTGTTTTCTGATAGCTCTAGTTTCAAATATGCCTTTTATTAGATTTTATTTTGTTACATTGTGCCCTTGGGGTTTCTTAAAAAGCTGTACCAGAGAAAGGTAATTGTTGATTTCACAGTTTTGGGAATAGCAATTGACCTATTTGGTTGATTTACATTTACTGTGACAAAGCACGTTAAACTGTGTTGATATTCCTACATGCCTGGTTTACAACTTTAATTTTTCTTAAATTCTGTTTGAATGGACTGGAATCACATACATAGATGGTTAGTTCTCACAGGATCCATTAAATGACTTGACACATTTCTTTTTGGGTGGGATTGTCTCTCTCTCTCTCTCTCTCTCTCTCTCTCTCTCTCTCTCTCTCTCCCTCCAAATATCCAATAAACCTTTAGTTGAGTCACCGGTATGTACATGATTTGCTACATGCCAATCAGTTAGTCGTGGTATTTGGGGTGGAGCATTCTTATTGTAGAGAGTATCTGATTGGACTAAAGCTATGTAGTGCAGGATGAGTCGTATTTTTGGATGAACCAATATTTTTGGTTTGTTTTCAAGGGAAGAGAAAAGAGTTTAAATTTGGTATGTATGCATGTCTGCTAATGGTTGAAAAATAATAAAACAATATATATAAAAAATAATATATAAGAAATATATGTGTATATACACAACATTATTTTTTTAGGAGTCCATTAGCGAATAGATGACCTCAAATCTAATATACATAGAACAAAAGCCACAAAAAAAAATTGATAATAATTTTGAGATTTGTTACAATTACATTTATCTGTGTCATTGTTTCTGTCTAAATACACAGGCCATATGCATGATAAGTTTACACATAGTACCATAATGCAGTTAATTGCCGTGACCAACATCAGTGGCCCATTTCCCTTGCGACACCGGCTTGTCACAGTGAAGGAGTGAGTGAATGCAGGAAGGGGATAGACAGAATAAGATTTTCAGTGGGATT
Organism: allo-octoploid hybrid of Carassius auratus x Cyprinus carpio; assembly: GCA_024542945.1. Taxonomy (NCBI): domain Eukaryota; kingdom Metazoa; phylum Chordata; class Actinopteri; order Cypriniformes; species allo-octoploid hybrid of Carassius auratus x Cyprinus carpio. Next base: position 4,167,704 of record CM045040.1, read on the forward strand.
TGGGCTCCTATATCCCTAGCCATCCCCCAGAGTCGTCCTCCCTGTGTGTGTGTGGCAGTCGCACCAGGGGAGAGACAGATAGGAATAGATCTGTATGAATCACACACAGTGCAGCCCTGTCAATGTCACTGCCATCATTCCCCTGCAGACTTGAACACTAACTAGTTTACCTTGGATCACTGATTCCACTCTCTTTTATGTTTCCTTTCCCCACACGTCTTATGTTCTCCATCAGGCTGTCTGGGGACTAATCAAAGTCGACAACCTCCCACCTCCCCACACCAACCCCAACACCCTGTGTAGCCGGCTCTGGCTCACGCTCAGACATGAAGGGACCGCAAAATTCAGATTACTTTTTAAGTTCCATTGTGATTATTCTTATCTGCTATCAAATTAAAGCCGAGCAACATTTCACAATGGGCTTCCACCTATGAATATAGAGGAGTTTAGACAGCGAGAGGGTCCTTGGGGGGGTGTTTGCACAAATAGGATATGAAAGCCCTCGTTATCAGCTCGCCAGTGTTTGCAGAGATAAGAGGCCAGACTGCTGCAATCCTCCTGAAAAAAAAAAAGAAAAAAAAAACTTCTTCAGATGCGCCACTTACAGCCTCACATCACATATATGTATGTGCTATTCATCAAGGCTCAATGACAGGGGAAAATAAGCTGGGCTGACATTACTGCATGCCGAGGCGGCGGCCGGATACATATACGCATTGGGTTAGAGGGTCACAGGATTGGCTGCAGACAGATGTTGATGTCCCCCAGCTGTCGGAATCTGCCGTCATATTACTTTCGCACTGCAATCTTTCTCCCTCCCTTCCCGTCCCGTCTCGCTCTTTCTGACTCCTCTATAATTGCCTTGTCGAGAATTTGTGGTTCTTCATAAACCGGCTGCTGTCAGATGGCACTTCCTGTGGCCAGCCCTGGAAACAGATGTCCGAGTCACCGGCCTCCATTAGTCCAGCCCTCGCACAGGGATAACTCATTCCTCCAGACCGGCCTCAAGACATCAGGCTCGCTCCTCGCATTCATCTGGCCTCAGAGCCAGAGAACGAGTTTAAAAGAGAGATGGAGAGACAGACAGGGAGACTCTGGGTGTCTAATGACAGGGCACGGTGCCATGCTGTTTCTTTAGCTCACGCTTGTTCCTGTAAACTCTACCGCCAGTGCGCCTTCTAGCAGTGTCACTCCATTTTAGACACTCATTAAGGTCGTGTATGTCTCTCTCTGTCACTGTGTGCAAGTCTCTGATGGTTATCTGCTGAAGTTGTCCTGCCACAAACATGATTTTGTGTTTGTTCCTGGGCCAATTATTCATTGCATGCTGACATTTCGGCAAACATGTTTGGGGTACTTTTCCACCCTGCAGGTCTTAAGAGGAAGTCTGCGATGATCAAATGATGCAGTCCTAGAGAGAAGGACAAAAAGAAAAAACCCTGTAAATGTTAGAGGTAATTGGCTTCATTTCTGAAGGAATCTAATCCACCCACGTTTTCATCATAAATCTCCAGACATAATTATTTTCAAGGACTGTGAGCTTCTGTTCAGCTTTATTAATCAATAAAAATACCCATATTAATGCTGTAAGTGGTCTTTGGCTGTCTTCCGAAGCTTTTTTATTTGAAGATCGCTGTTGTATGCACTGCAGCTCCTGGAGACATGTGCCTTGGAGACTCATATCTCGGATTAAATTGTGGGACAGTTGAATTGGTCGCTCTGGTGTCCTTTTTGATATTTTCACTTAAACGATGCTGAATAGCGAGACGCGTGGATATATCTAGCAGGAGTCTCATGTAATCCTGACCTCTCCCCTCCCCACGCCTGTGATTGGATGAGAGGGGTCTCAGCTTGTTGTCTGAAGGGGCAGATTGCAGCAGATTGATGCAGTGCTGCTGAGGCTGGCATGCTGATGCCAGGGACACTGTGACTGGCAGCATGATCTAGCCCACAAGAGGACGTGACTCTCTGAGATGCTAATGAGAGCAGAGCACCTGTTAACCATAGACAGGCTCCACAGGGGGTACGGAGAGAGTGAATGAGGGACAGAAAACCATCCAAATTCACCAGGCTCACCATTTGGAAGAGTAACAGCTCTCAGTTTGTTTTGGAGATATTTAGGGGGTATTGAAACACGATAGAGAATGGAGTTTGTTACTTTTTCTCTCCAACTGAAAAGACCACTATAGAGTAGGAAATCTATTTAATCTTGACAAGCAGTCAAGAGGGTTAAAGGTGGGGTATGTGTTTTTTCAGCCGGGCCAAATACCAAAACAAACTTGTAGCCACTCAGCAGTTAAGGGGCGTGTCTACTCTTGATGAGTGAGAGAGCGCTCAGTGCACAGGACAGACATTAGCCGAGCCAAGTGACGACAGAAAGATAGAGATGGCGGATAAAAAAACAAAAGAGGAAACCGTCTGCAAAACATAAGAAGGCTTATGATAGGGTTAGAAGTAGGACCCATGTGAATATCGTATCAGATTTCCAGCTTTCCACCATAATCGTTGCCTGGGTTACGCATGTATGTGTGGGGTGGACCTATCAAAATAGGGTCGAGACACTTTTGGGGTAGGGATGTTTGTTTTGGTGATTTGAAATATCGACATTGGCTACCAGAAATCACTTACCCCACCTTTAAATAAACTTTCAAATTTAAGTTCACAGAACTACATATAGTTTGTTATATCAACTATCTAAAACGTTTACACGGTTGCCTTACAATTACATGTTAAATGAACTTATTTTTGTTAACTAATTATCCTGGCATAAGAGAGAGCACAAATAAACCATAATTAAAACATTAATGTTTATTAAAACATTCACATATTAGCACTACATATATAAGTGTAAACTAACGTGAACATGCTTGAATGAAAAAATTAAAACACAAATCAAAAATTAAAATCAAACAGTCTGTTACAAATTCAAATCATCAAGATTTCTTCTTCTGTAACCAGTACCACATCACTGCAGGTTGATGGTGCTCACTTTGGTCAACCAAAACTATAATTCCAACAGTCATATCATTGATGTATTACTGCTCAGAACCTGTGTACTTTAATAAAATTAAAGGGAAGCATTAAGACGTGCCTTACAATCTTACAATCCACATAACAGAAAAATGTGTGCTCTTATAAAGTATATAAATTTACTTACAACTTTGTCTAAGCTCTACAATGTGACCGTCATTCCCATTATGTCTGCGTAGCACTTTGATGGATACAACTGCAAAAGGACTTGCTGCGATCAGTCCACAAGATCTTTGAATTCTGTGCTGATCTTCAGTCATTCCAGAATATGATAAACATGAAAAATACAGAAACATGTTAAAGCAACACTGTAAAAAATAAATATATAAATAAATCTTTCCTGAGAAAGTCAAATCATGACAAGTTTACGTTTTAAATTACCAGAGCCCTACTTTACAATTCAGATGAGGCTTTTAAATTACATAACACATGGAATCAGATAAAAAAAAGCAAATTGAACACATTTGTGTCTATATTTCTTGCAGGGCTGATTATACAAGATATAAGCTATTGTTGCTGTTTTTCAAAAACCAATAGTTTTGAAAGAATATACTTATGACCGTATAATTGTACAGCAGTGGATTCCACCAATCTGTCTATTTTCCAGTTATCAAAAGTCATAAATAATATTTCTTCCAGTGTTTCATTATAACCTTTTTTTATGAATATGGATAAGGCAATGCTATATTCACTGTGTCACTTATTTATCTCTTGATGGAGTGCTGTGAATCACCACAGATAATCTCGCCTGTCCGCTTGGTGCGAATTAAGCCCATACGCCCCCTCTTTGTACCCTCCCTGTGCTTCCCACAATCCAATCTTGACAGCCCGACTGATGTAGACGATAAGCTGGAAAACCAGGGTCTCGGCCAATCTCCCCCGGCCCCCTGGCCTGTTCAAACCAGCGGCAGAAATCATATCATCTGTAACCTGTGAAAAAAGGCCAGGACAGTATGGGATCTTTTATTAGCCATCTGACCTGTGCGTATGTATGTGTGTGTGTGTGTGTTTGTGTGAATCACCCTTACTCATGCCCTCAGATCGTGCCTGTCTTCTCACACAACCTTGCAGACAAGTTTCTGTTCAACAACCTCATGTTCAACTTTGTTTTTCGAGTAGCTAGTTATATGATGAAGAGTCTAAAACAGGCAGCACTGCTTCTCTGCTCTTAAATCATGTTTTGTCTTTCTCTTTCACTCTGTAGTACATCATTGAACAAATGAGCCAATTAACAGTCCCGGTGGCTCACTTTCTCACAGAGGATTTGAAGGAAAGCACTTTGAGGAAGCTGGCAAACAGACAGGTGGTGTTGTTGTTGGAGATCATATCTCTCTCTATTACCTGCCTGTGATATCGGCTCATGTTTACCTCTTATGGACACCAGTGGAAGTCTGTGTTATATGAAATAGGAATTATCATTTTGTTATGTTAATGTATATACTGAAAGGATTGCTGTGCTCTGCACAGACTTAAAACTCGCTGTCTTGGATATGATTGGCCAAACAAGCATCTGGGCATATCAGTGATAGTTTGAAAGATGCTGGGAGTATGTTGACAGTTTCCACTGCAGAATTATGTATCACATACCAGTGATACCCTGATAGTTTATCCCTCCCCCTCCCATGATGCATTGATGCAATCAAACAACTATTGCTCCACCATCATTTCCATCATTCTCACTGGCACACACATGCAGATCCAAGCACACTTTGATGTATACAAGTGTTTCTTCAACTAAGGAAACTTTTAGTCTTGTAGACTTTTAGAAAATAAACACTCTCAAAATGCTTTACAAACTTTCAACAGTTTATTTAATTTATGTAATGTATTTAGTGTGGACATATATCCCTTTGTTTCCCTAATGAAAGTCATGACATTTTCCACTGCGTTGTCATTTCAATCACATCTCATATTATGTATTGTGATCTCATTTTGTAATGGAAGTAACACTGGTAGACATGACATTTTGATGATATTTGGAATAAAACACCTGTCTCCTTTGTCTCGCAAAGGCTAATTTCATCAGTAGCATCCTCAATGCAGACGGTTAAACCAAGTTTCACACTTTTTGCATGATTTGAGAAAATTATAGCTTGATTGAAAATTATGCACAATAAAATATTCTGTGATGTTTTTTTCTTCTCGCTTCACATCTGATGTCATATTTTTGCTGCTTTATTGTTGTTTATTGACAAACTTTTGAAAAAACTTTTTTGGGAGACAAATTTGTTTGATGGAAATTGGAAATAGGGCAGTTGTAAACTAAAATAAATAAATAAAATAAAATAATAAAAAAAAAAAAAAAAGGAAAATAAAATAAAATATAAAACAACATAAAAAAATATAAAATAACATAAAATAATAATAATAATAAATAATTTGTCAGATGTTCTGGCTCTGGACAAATTTAAAACAGTCTGTGTACAGGACTGCCAATAAAGTGATACAGCTTGAACTTTCGGTTCAAATTTCAACCGAGGAAGACAGAGGGCCCAATAATTGCCAAGTGTGGCCCATCCTGGATACAATCTATAGTTACACATAACATTTTCAGATTGCTTTTTCAAAAGTACCACATTTAAATGATGAAATCATGCTAAAACTTTTCTGAGACAGTTTTGATGTAAAATTCATGTCACAAAAATAAGTTTAAACCTGTTAGTTTGCATATGAAACCCCCTTTGGGATCTAAAAGTGCCTGAAGCTGAAGAAACACTGATACAGTAAATGCACAAACATCTGTACGTATGCATTTGGATCACCCTCTGTTGATTATTTCCAAACTAATGAATTCAGTTAGCATGTTACACTCATTCCCATGATATCAGCCTGTAATGAATTAGCAGCTGTTGACAGTTGTCTGCAGGGATACAAGTAATAGAGAAATCCAAGTAATGGTGCATTTTTCATTACGCCCCTTCAGAAACGGTTTCCATTCTTCCTCTGCCTAAGGTGAAGAATGCGCCGGTATGTCGTTCCCCGGAGTGGCATTGACAATAAAAACCCACACAACTGTTTACGTCTTTCGTAGCTTTATTACTATTGATTTTTGACACTAAGGGATGAGATCTATAGAGCGATTTTCGCCCTTGTTCTGTAGACTGTACACCCGCATGGCCAGTAATTGATTGAATTACTCTGCGTTTACTACAGGCTTGATCACAGTTAATGTCTTTATTGCTGTTGTATATTATTCCTGGAAAATGTTCGTTGACAACAATGTTCCAATTCATCAACATAACATTGACCTTTATTTCCATTTCACCGCTATTCTGCTTCTCATGTTTTACTGTGTATCCACACAATTGCAATATATCCAGCTATAATCACAAATTTCAGTATGCCGCCGATTACAAATGCTCAAAATGTCTTAATCTCATAGGCGATTCTGAGCCAAACTTGTCCCCTTTGGTCAATTTGTCAGTTTGCCAGTACAGGGAGGGCACCTTGGGGCCGACTGCTGGTCATTTCTCTGTGTCTGACAGGCCTCTCGCTAGACCAGGGAGAAACAAATGTGTTCCGCTCAGCAAGCACCTCGCCACAACCCTGTCATTGGCGCTCATTAGTCAAACGCTGCTTCTCAGCAAATGTGACACCGATCGCTCGCTTCATGTCCACAAGCAGCTGCTCCCAAAGGCATGCTGTTTTTAGAGATCTTCCAGTAGACAGGCAGAAAAAAAACCCTCTACAAAATATCTGATTTCACCTCAGCCGCAGACGTTTCATCAAAAATTGAAGCAAACACAGATGAACGCTGAGTCTGTTTGCGTTCCCCTCATTGAAGCGCACTGAGTCTGCATCCCTGTATGTGAGGCGTACACGTGATCTCACATTAACAGTCTGAACAGCGGCACATACTAATGCATATGATGCCTTATCATTTTTACCGATTCTAATAACATTTTGGTGGCGAGATAAGCTGTGATCTAGTAAATCATTTATAGATTTAGCAAAGCAAACTTCAATCAGGCTTACGGTTTGTTATGTTTAGAAAAAATGTTGAGCAATTTGCAGGGTTCTATTTTGTGCAGTTAAGAGTGCATATATTGGCATATTTTGAGCTCATAACCAAAATCCTAAGCATGATGATTTGTCTTTATATTCTTGTAGAAACACATTCTTATAGAAACACATTTCAGCCATGCATTTATGAAACTATGTGCATGGTGGTTAGGCTTTGTCTCGTACAAGTTAAAAATATCAGTAGTATGTTGGCTAAACAATTAAAAGACAATCGATGTGAAGTGCATTTTAACCAGTGGGCACTCCATGTTGTTTTTTTGATCGGTTGTTTGGAGTCAGTGTGAAGTAGGGTAACAAACAGAGTTTTTGGAAACTCTATTTTTCTATCCTGAGAGGCAAGGGCTTCCTAGCTGCTCTCATTGTGTGTGTTCTTGTGTGAGTACTGAGAGTACTTGATGCTCTGGGACTTCAGCAATTTTTTTGTATGATGGAGAGTAGGGATGTCAAATTTCGATTATTTCCATGATCGATCGTCGTTTAAATTAACGATCAATTAATCGATTAATCGTTAACCATAATGCTGCAAAATGCTCTATTGCATGCACGCAGTCACCGGTATGACAGGATGTGCCAAAGCCCCACAAACACACACACAACGCTTTCTCACTTGAATTAAAGGGATTTTAGTCTGAATAAAATGCTAGTAGCAGGATTATGAAATGAATAGATGTGATTAAGATCATTTGATAAAATAAAGAGAGCGCGCCATACTTTTGAGGTAATTTTAGTTTGTTGACTGTTTTCTATCCCGCACGGAGACCGCTGAACTCGCCTCTTTAAATGATTTTGTGGTGCTCGTTGTTGTATTTTAAAACACAATTGCAATGTTTTCAAATGACATTATGGTATTTAAAATAAAATTATCCCAAACGGAACTGTGGCGCGCGTGTGGCTGCGCTGCACATTAAGTGAACTACATCGGCGCTGCTGCAGCAAAACACTGTTGCTCACATTAATTTGATCCTGCTGGATTCTGTCCTATAAAATGTCAGATTTTTAACTTTTGCATTCCGGTAGGCCTATTTGTTTTTAAAAATCCGGCATACAGTGCATTAGATCGTGACACTGCATGTGTGCAGACGATGACGAGCGAGCGCGGCTTTGGCTAGATTTATTTGGAGGTTATTGCTCATGTCTCATTCGGCACAAATCCAAATGTTTCCATATTTGCAATGTATTTGAATATTAAACTATTATTTATAATGTTAACTAGGCTTGTACGCATTCGCATCTGGACGGAAAAGATAATCCTCTTCACATGAGCAAAAACGTCCTTGGCATAACAGCAGAGTGAACCGGTATAAGGTCTATTTAAACTGACCAGTGTAACCTTTTAAATGTTTAGTTGACTATTTTATTTTGATAATGAACAGACTGCGATGTAAGTTTGAATCGCTAGAATATACGTGTGCAGCAGGCTCCGGCGCGATCGAAACAGCTGAGACATTAAAAAAAAAAAAAAAAAAAAAAAAAAAAAAAACTTTTCCGCAAAAGTGTTTACTTTCATTTGTGCGCACACACAATAAAAACAGAAGATTTGTGCTCTTGTAAAATAAAGCAAACAAACAGAATGCGTTGCCATCCTTTTTTTTCCGTGAACGTATGGAGCGCCGCCACACTTCTGTTTTAAATCCGTTATCTTAATTATTTAAGTCGGATTTATTTCGCATATTTAAAAAAAAAAAAAAAAAGTTATTTTTATGTTGGGCCTATTACTTATATAGGCTATACATTTTCCTTAAAGCATCATATTTTGTCCCAGGGCTTGAGAACCTGTGCACTAGTTAGGTCCATGCAGAAACTTGTGAGCGATGGCGTCACCGTTTAGTGACATCACTGAATGCTCCGGGAAAACGTCATTGTCGGTCACAGCGTCTTTTAATCGCTGTTTTGAATCCAGCAATTATTTATTTACAAATTATAAGCTCTGATTATGACAAGTGTGGTATAAAAGCTTTGTTTATTCGAGGAATAATAGGAAAATGTTAGATCGTGACCATGCCTCTGGATGCGCTCGAGCCCATAGCCTTCATTTACGCGGCTTTGTTCTGGTTTGCCGGTTAGTCACTAATTTCCACAAATTCAATAACATATAGGCATCGTTTCTTTTCCTAAATCTTCACAGTCCTCTAATTTCGCAGGTTTATTTTATTATCTTTCACTTTTAATCACTGTTTTCGCATCTCTTACTGTGGTAAACATGGGAAGGGAAATTAAAGATTTCATGAATTAGGAATTCGTTCGATTTATTAGTTTGTTCCCTTAATTAGTTAAATCATGGGTTATTTAGGGAACAAAAATTAATGAAACATGGACAATTGCCACAAATTAATAAGTCGTAGGAACGAATTAACAAGTAATAGGATAGCCTTTCTGTCCTGTGTCCCGCAACCCTGCAAAGCGCATGATATGCTTTTTATGTTGAATAACTTTTATGTTGTTTCTATTTTAATGTAGGCTACTTTAAAGTTTAAATCACGTTAAAAGCTTAATTTGTACATTGTGAATGAATGATGACGTTTTTACTGCTACCGTCACCGTCACTCACAGCGCTCGCACGTGTTCTGCGCATGAGCCGCACGCAGCCCAACATTAAAGCGGTTAACCGACCATCGACAGCCTTAATCGATTGCATCTCTTATCGACAATTAATCGATCGTCGATTAATCGTTGACATCCCTAATGGAGAGTATTTTGGTGATGTTATGTAAGATATAGGGTCAAGAGACTCTTTTTACGACAGAGCCTTGAGGTTTATGAAACTAAGGACACAAGGTCAAAATGCTATAATGACAACACAGAATTCCTAAAACACCACTGATCTGACAACAACAAATGTAGATGTTAAAGGAAAGCTAAAGATATTGGACTTTGTGTTCCCCAGACTGTGAAAAAAAACTGTTCATTTCTTACTTTCAGCAAATGTCTCACTGTACAAGTTTAATTCATCTGAAATCTGCTGTGTAATTTTAACAGTTTAGATTGCAAGAAGTTACTGTGAGAATATTTCTAAAGAGTTCCATGCAGATTGTTACCTGTTAACATGTTCATGAAAAGGAAAAGTGCTTGTTGACAAAACTCATATAAGTGGCATAATGGATCGTAAAATCATTATATTCAGTGTAGGCCTATTTAAACCCCAAAAAATCCCACCAATCTGCTGTTGTTGAAGTTGGTTTAACTTCTTTAAATCGTATGTACAGTATTGTACATTAGAAATAATGAGCTATTTCTATCTGATCTAACCACAAAATTTTGGTTTGTTGGTGCAAGCTAATGTTTTTAGGATGATTCAGTATGTTAAATAGTATTTTTGACTGGATATGTTACAGGAGGCTCATTTCTCAGATTGACTTTTTCAGGGTAATAGATAAACTATCGAGATGAAAAGCTGTGATTTTATCAGAGCTTGAAAAGTAGGGAAACAAAAATTGCAATGACCATGTCTTATATAAGCATATAAGAATTATTTACTTATTATAAGAATATTTTTTTTACAGTGCATAAGTAACAGAGTGCTGTTCTGCTAATAGCCCAAATCAGCGATGTAACGCCCAGCATCTTGCTGATTATCAAGGCCAGTGTTAATGCCAGAACAGCAGCTGCTGAGCTCAAACACACAGACCTGCTGCGAAACTCAGACACCTCTCATGCCAACTGGGAAATGAAGCCTGTGGACTCCACGCCACTAGAACACCACACCGAGTACGTTTTTTCATATTTCTTACCAAGTTCGCCCATTATTTTGAAAGATAAAAAGCAGCTCATTCATTTTGGCGAGAAGAGAATAAGACATAACAAGGGATGGCCAAAGAGAAAGTGAGCGTTTTAGTGTGTCACCTCCCAAAGGAGAACCTGAGGAGGTTCTGTGGGTTCTGCTATTGATTTGGCTCGGTCTAAGATACTGTTTTCCACCTCACTGTAATGAGAAGACTGGGGAGCAAGACTACAGAGGGGAAAATAACTCTCACAGAAAATAGCATCTATAAAGACAGCCAATTTACACAATTTCTCTAAAAAGAAAGATGGGCGGCTAAAGAAGGAAAGTTTTTAGTGGGCTAACTTTTGGACATGCGTGACAAACACAGGGACTTGTGTGGGACCGCGATTGTATCTGTTTCCTTTAAGGTGGTTAAACAGGGTAGCTGTAAATAACATCTGCCCATTACAGCGTGTTGTATTGAGCGACATGTCTGCCAGGCAAAGTCCCATCAAATGCATTCGATAATTATATAGCCTTTTACAAGTTTTTACTTCTTGCGAAATTATTTTATCACACAATGGTACTGGAGCTCACAATCCTGGCACGTCTGCTGAACTTAGTACACAACTCACATGTGCTGTGACTTTTGGAGAATGCGCACACATTCACACCACTACCTAGGGTGCACTTTTAATGCCAGGGAAACACATGGCCAAATGTACATTATGCAGCCCAAACTCTAATAGAGCAAGCTAATTGGAGTTGGCTTTGTGCTCTACTGATTTCCATCATTAAAACATGACTCGCCTTTCCGAGAGAGACCCAGCCAATGTGGCACTGCACTGAGGAACGGTGGCCAAAGTTAGCATGACAGCTAGTGCTAACGATTCCTCTAAAGAGCCCTTGGAGGAGAAGTTAACAATGTGTGTCAAAAGATAAAGTGAATGACTTGACTCCATTTCAAAGAAACCACAACAGCTCTAAGCATTATTAACATCGCTTTAAATATACACACATTCATATCATGAATGATTATCCGAAACGTGCCGCCCACAGTGGTCTTCTTGTTCGTGACATAACTTTTAGTCACAGTTTTTAAATGAGTTTACTGTTTACCAATTCATATCAGATAGACATGAATACAGCCTATTTGGTGTCTGCTTATCTTGCGCTTGCACACTTCGCTTTCAGATGATTCGAGTCTGCCGTACAAAACCTTCCCCATCTTTTGTGGTGCCGAGTTCATTGTTAGAGGGAAGCTCAGAGGACTTGTCATTTGATTGAATTTTGTTGACCTAAGCACACCATGCAGAACACTTATCAACACATGACCAGATCGAGGTTGTCATACATATTGTCGAATCTGATGAGTGGGAGCGGAGCGGCACAATGGAGCTTAAATTGAATCTTCTTGCGAGGGCCAGCAGGGAGCCAGGTGGAAAACTTTATAAACAAGACTGCCTGAACGACAGACTGTTTTCGACACTATACACTGAAATTCAGTGACGAAAACGCCTTGAAATATTCTAAAGGATAACGAATCCAAAATAGCGACACATACTGTACATATTGTGCCCTATAGGCATTTAATGTGGACAGATGTCTGACAAAGACGTGTATGTCCTTGATGTTCTCACGTATTCAGTTTGTCAATGCTTCACTGATGCTATTATTTCATGCTTTTTTTCTTTTGACGTTATCAGGACTTCAACCTTTTTTAATGCGTGTGCTGTATGGTATTAAAAGATGTAATGTAACATTTCTTAGCGGATGTGTATGATAGTTTAGTTGACATTTAGTTTTATTTTTAGTTCACAACTTCTGAAAATAATTTGGTGTGGACTAGACATCTTGTCACTGTCCCTTTTGATTAATTTAATGCATCCTTACTGAATAAAAATATTATTCTTTTTTGGATCATGTGACACTGAAGAATTGAGTAATGGCTGCTTAAAATATATTAAAATACTAAAATATTAAAATAGTTATTTACTTTTTTAATTGTATAACGTAGACTAGTTAAACTGTAAAGCATTGTAGGCTGCATTAATGCTGTAGATCAGAGAACAGTAATATGGAGAGGATTTTGTCTTGAAATGCAACTGCAAATGCACAGTAAAGACAGTAGTCTGATTTGACTGCAGTAGAAATAAGGCTTAAATCTGTTAAAGATGTTCTAGGTCTGTAGAGACTGAAGTATTTTCTGCAGTGTGGCCTGCTGGGGAACAAAACTAGCTCAGGCGGCTTTTTGCGGCATTACCAGACTCACTGGAGGCAGTGTCAGAGAACAGGAGATGGTGACATAAAGAACACTTCTGCACAGTGTTAAATTGGAGCATCTTTAGCCACAAGCTTAATCCACAAGGGTTCAAGTTTTGGCTGGGAAGCAAGGCCTGCCAGCCCCTGCTGGTAGATGCCTCAAGTTGCCTCACACTCTTAAAAGTGTGAAATAGACATACTATATATCTCCCCTCTTTGCTGTGTCAGGAAAGTCTGTAGTTTAGGGTTTGGCACTATGTGCACTGTTGTGATGTCATCATCCAATCAGCGCTGTCATGATGTCATTTTTTTCTGCAGCTCCGGAGTGACTAGTCACTTGACATTTACACTTTAGAGAAAGTGTGTCTTTAACTGAGTATCTGCTCCTCACCTCCTCGCTGCACATTACTTGTTATGGTTCATAAAGTGAGAAGTAATTTCATTGAACAAGGTCGCTTTCCTACTCAGGGATCTGTGGATAAAGTGCTCATATCTCCCACTGTGACTGCAATGTTTTTTCACTGTATGTTTAGCCTTGAGCTACTGTATCTAGTTTGATTGCACTATCAGGGTGTATGTGAATATACAGTATGGTGGTGTGTTTGCGAGAAAGCTGCTTTCTTTACTTACAAAAGTGTGTCGTGTCAGCCACTTCTAAATGGGCAACCACTGGGGAGTTTATTACAGGATAAGCACATTTTCCCAGAGTAATAAAGTATGTAAATCAGGTAATAATAAATACAGTGTCAAGTACCGATTATGAAGATATAATTTATTTACAGAAAAAGATGAGAGTGGGAACTGAACAGTGAAGTATTTGTTTTCTTTTGTTGTGACTAGAAGTTTGCACATTTCTGGTCATGATTGTACATTTCAGGGAGTTCACTGTGTGTACACTGTGTGAACTTTATAAGTATGTCTTCCTATCGTCCATCCGTCTTTCCATGTATCTATCTATCTATCTATCTATCTATCTATCTATCTATCTATCTATCTATCTATCTATCTACTGTATCTATCTATCTGTCTATCTACTGTATCTATCTATCTGTCTGTCTGTCTGTCTGTCTGTCTGTCATCACTAACAAAAACTAGCAACTTACCTTATGGTAGCAAAATAAAACGCATAACACACTAACAACTGATTTGCAATAACATAGGAATGCCATAGCATCCATCTAAAACACCCTAGCAACTGCATAACAATAGCATAGCAACTGCCTAACAACCACCCACATCATCTTAGCAACTGCATAGCAAAGACCTAGCAACCACCCAGAGAATACAGTACCTCAGCAACCTCCTAGCAACCATCCAGAATACCTTAGTAGCCACCTAGCGATCTGTCTGTCTGAGAGACTGCATGGCCTTGAAACCTCTAACCTTTTAGCTTTTAAAACTACTTAATATTACCATTTAAAACGGCTTCAGATCTCAAACTTTTAAAGATGTTTCAAACTTCAAATTTGCAATCTTCATACTTTTCAAACTATTTCAAACTATCAGGCTAGTCTATCTGGCAATATACAGCAGATATAGATATACGTATATACAGTAGGTGTATGTGTAGAAAAAGATAATATAGAGAAAACGTATTATTTTTGGCCTTTTTGCCTCTTTCATGAATATATGAGGAGCACAGAGTCTTTCATTTCAGAAACTGAGCTTCACTGGTTACGATTTTGGTGTACATGTGCTTGACCAATAGGTCATGGGTACATTCTATCTAATTTAATACAAATGGGCAAATGAATACGAGAATCTCATCAGAATTTGCACATGGACATGATGGGTGATTCATATGGTCCAGCTATCATTATTTCAACTTCACTTGTTCTCTGATCATATCAGAGTCAGACGGTACAACTTCAAACAAAAGGATATGTGTAAAGATGCTTCAGGGCACTAAAGGACATTTAATATCCCAATAAGCACATAGGGAAGATTAAAAAAGGAGAATAAAAAGGTATGGATGAAATGATTAAAAAATATCTCCTCCATCCACAGACCTCAGAAGTTCCATTATGTATTCCCATGATCATTAATTTGTGCAAAGAGCTCCTTCCGGTTGAGATGCATTCTCCATCCCTCCAGAGGAACACGAGCACACACACACATCTAGACTCTCTCTTTCCTCTTGCTCGTTCATGAAGCACACTGATGATGGTGCCTTGGGTGACACAGTTTTCATATTTCATCAAGGGCCGCCCGCGGACACATATGCAAATTTGTCTCTCTTAGAACACACACTGGCTCTGGGAGGGTGTCACTTATTGATGCCAGTGCTTATTTAAAGAGACCATCTCTCACCCTGCACTTTCCATTAGATTTCACTTAAACCTGCACTATTTAGACTAGGCTTTTGCCTCCACTCAGGCAGAGAGGCCTGAATTTGTCCCCTGCCTGTATCAATTTTTGTACTCTCATTCTCCATAAGGCCTCTGAAAGCAATTTGGATGGAGCTCTTGTTTTGGGAATACAGCAGCTACTCGTCACCGAACCTGAACGATGATAACACATTTTAGTGTATGATCATCGGATGCAATTATTATTCATTGGCCGACTGATAATTTAGCCTTTGGCTATTTATCCCAGCACTTTCTGTATTGTCCACATGCCCATTCTACTGCTGTCATATCAGAAATGAGCAAATGGCATTTAATTTTTTTTTTTTTTTTCATGTGTTTTGTAAAGGCGTAAATTTCCCTTGTCAGTTGTCATCTTGATAGACTTTGATGACAGGGTCTTTGAAGGCTTGATCAAAGCGAGCTGCCTTTTATGGCAATGATGTTTGCTTTGCTTTTCCCCATAACTCCTTTTCCATTTTAGGGGAGCAGACCTGACATGACCAGTGTTCATTAGTGAGTCACTTACAGATGAGGAGGCACTTTATTCTTCAAACGCTCCTACAGCAAAGTTTGTGTTTGTGGTTAATTGATACAAAGCTTGTTTGATCAATAATGGAAACATCTTGATGACTGGTCACTGCACTTGAGCTATACTGCATGTGTCTTGTACGTGAAAGAGTGAAATAACTGCAAGTGAAAGAGCCTACCACAGACTTGGACTGATGTTCCCTTCCTTTTAATGGCTCTTTAAACGTTGACTTGTAGATCTTGACCTGCTCCTGCAGGGTTCCTGGACTTTTCTTAAATATTCACAAGAAGTGTTCTTGACAAGCCACTCTGCAAGATAACAGTTTGTGGCCTGGTGGTTAAATGTTTTAAAGTACTAATTTGCCTCTATGTGGGCCTGATGCCTGGATGTAATTGTATGCCCCTTTGCAAGCTATTGGTTTGATTCTGAATTTGATTAAAATTTATTTGGGTTTATTTCACTTAAGTTGATTTTGGTTACATGTGAAAGAAAGTTTCTCTTTACTAATGTTGCAAATTATACAGGGAAGTCTTTCAGACTGATTCAAACTAATAACTCATCTTTTTAAAAAGAAAAAAAAAGATTAATTGAAAGAACTAACTTATCATTGAGTCATTGATTTTGGCATTTGAGCTTCACTGGCTGCACTTTTGTTTTTGATTACCAACTCGTAGACTATACTGTTCACATTGCATGTTTTTCATTTACTAAAAAGGACTGGCTCATAAGAGTCATTTGTTTGTGAATGATTTTTTTTTTTTTTTTTTTTGAAAGCTCGAAAGTGTAACTTTGTCATGAATCAGACTACATTGTTCAAAATTTAATCTTTTGTTTACTTAAAACTGTAATCATTAGTTCATGAATAAAACTATACCCATTGTGTTTTTTTTGATGCACTTAAAAGAACCTGTCATAATTTTATTTGTGTATCAGACTGCACTGTTTATGTTGTATGCTTTTTATTTACTAGAAAAAAAACAGGCTTGTAAGAGTCATTTGTTCATGAATCAATCTAAACTCATGCTTTGTTTTTCATTCACTAAATATAACCATCTCACAAGAGTAATTTGTTTGTGAATTGGACTAGGTTGGTCATGCTTTGTGTTTGATTCACAAAAAAAAAGGCTTTTCAACAAGTGCTCTACAAAAACAGAATATAGAAGAAAAATATAAAGGGGAAAATGGGAAGAGGGTGTGAGAGAAAGCATGTGGGGAACAGTAATCGACTCTGGCCAATGTATTTAAAGTTATACTAATGGAGGCAGTGAAGCTGAAATGGCAGCAGGGAAGAGAGAGGTCAGCACACACAGGGCTGCAGGCAACTGAGTTCGGGCCGCCTGCCCAACAGGACCACTCAGCTGTGACGTGGGGAGATGGAAATAAGAAATTGCATGTGCTCAACAGCATAATGACACCGCAGCATCTTCAGCATCTCTCAGTGCAGTTGTATTGATTAGATGGAAGCTCCTGGTTGGTTTGCTGTATTAAGAAATATGCTACAGTACTTAAATATGATCAGAGACACCCATGGAGGATCATCTTAAAAGTACAGAACATCTACAAGAACATCGACAAGATCATATTCGTGAATACATAATTCATCGTTTTGATGAAAAGGAAAGCAAAATCATTTCTTCTAGCTTCAGAGAGACCTCTGTTCACAAAAAAGGCAAAAAAGGCCTGTTTCAATCTTATTAGCTTGTCTCTATGCAGTTTTTGTGAGCCGGTGCAAAGGTTTTGAACAGGTCTGACAAGTCAGTGGCTGTTACGTGCCAGGCATCCACAATGAGTGCTTCTGAGGAAGAACGAGTCGTTTGGAGGGTTTGACATTTGACAGTTTTACAAGTTTGTGAAGTTCGTGGCGTCAAATCTTGAAAGATATTCTGAGTTTTGTTCGAGGCACTTGTAACAAGTAAACCTTTTTTCTGTGTTGTTTGAGCAACCTTTTCTGACTGCTGCCTCAATATTTGGAAAAAGTTACCATCTATGCCAGACATGTCCAATCCTGCTCCTGGAGGGGCCACCTTCCTGCAGGGTTTAGATCCAGCCCTGATTAAACACACCCGGACCAGCTAATTAAGGCCTTCATGAATACTGGAAACTTCCAGGCAGGTGAGTTGGAGCAAGTTGAGCCTGAACTCTACAGGTACAGTAGGTGGCCCTTCAGGAGCAGGATTGGTCACTCCAGGTCTGTGGTGTGTCCGTCTGTTATTATACAGTAGGAAACCAAGTATGGAAAAAAAAGAAGTAAAACAGCAAACTAGCTGGAAACATTGTTGAGGACATACTGTACATTAACATTTGCTGACAAACAATAAATAAATAATGGACTTTACACAGCTTACACAGTTCAATTAGTCAAAAATGTTTCAAAATTTGTCTGTCTAATACAAGTAAATGCACAAATAGTATTACAACCCTCCCTGTCCGGTCAGCCTGTTCATATCTGTCATTTAATATCCATTAACATGTGACATCAGTGGTTCAACCTTCATTTTATAAAGCTACAAAAATACTTTTTGTGCACAAAGAAAAGAAAAATAATGACTTTATTCAACAATTCCTTCTCTTCCTGTTCCGTCTTGGTCACGTGATCACGAGAGTACCACGACACATACATATGCTGCTGCTGACACAGGAGCCGGTTCGCTGACGTAAAACATCCATCTTTCTTAGTTCATCGTCTGTATGTTCTGGTTTGAATAAGTTTAAGTCTGGGCCAAAAATTGCAAGTCATCCTCTGTCGAAATCTTTAGACATGTTTGCGTAGACTGTTTTATGTACAGCGTGCGTCATCTTCTGCTTGTAAATATGCAGCACTATGTCAGAACGCCGGCTCCTGCGTCAGCAGCACATGCATGTGTCGTGGTACTGTCGTGAACACACATCCAAGACTATACCGGAAAAGAAGAAAATTGTTGAATAAAGTCATTATTTTTGTATTCTTTGTGCACAAAAAGTATTTTCGTAGCTTCAAAAAAATCAAGGTTGAACCACTGACGTCACATGGACTATTTTAACAATGTCCTTACTACCTTTCTGGTCCTTGAACGTGGTAGTTGCGTAGCTGTCTATGGAGGGTCAAAGGGCTCTCGGATTTCATCAAAAATATCTTAATTTGTGTTCCAAAGGTCTTACAGGTTTGGAACAACATGAGGGTGAGTAATTAATGACAGAATTTTTATTTTTGCATGAACTATCCCTTTAAGTCAAAGTTTTTATTTATTTTTTTATTTTTTTACAGTAAATTTCTTATACATTTTAAAGGACAGTTTCTCATATCCTTACATTTATAATCAGTTGCTCACAGACACTCAACAGCTCCTGTGCTGGACTGTCTGGTGCTCTCACATCTTTCGATCTCTCTCTCTCAACCCTTTAAAGGGCTTTTTTATTTCAGATGAGGAGGACTGCACCACTTATTCTCTCTCTCTTTCCCTGAACTGTTTGCCTCTCATTTGGCTGTGCACTTGAGTATCGGTCTTGTCTGCACATGGCCATTATTTCCCAACTGAATGTCTTCACCTATTTGGTGTTTTTGGCCTACCAGAGGTCCTGGAATCATATGAAATTAAAAAAAAGTAATGAAATTACATTGCTTCAGTGAATGTTTATTATTTAACCTGTTGGTTGTCTGTTTGGACCCCACAACTGTATATTTTGGAATCAATGATCACATTATTTCATCTCTTTACAGTCTCATGGACATGTTGTGGACAAGAATCTTGGATTCCTGCACATTTACACATGTAAATATTTTAGAGAATGCTGTGCTACAAGCATAGGTGACCCCACTTTTACTCAGCAGTGCTCGAGTCCAGCGCAGATAATGCTTTCTTGTCCTCCAGGGACCTTCAGCGCTGATGTACCAAAGCTTCTCTAGATCATTGCACAGAGGAAGATGGAAACGGGAGGCTGTTTTATTTATTAATGAGTCCTCACAGTAGACACTCTCCACTCTTGAGGCAGTTTTATTTTTGAACAACATTTATCTGGTGTTATGTAATATGCCATGCATGTCACCATCAAAGTCAGGATGTCAAACTAGAGAATATGAGGTTAACTGGCTGTGTCAATTAATCTATCAAAGAGCACCATGCTCTCACAGTATGATGTTTATATCAAGAAGACATTGATCTATCAGGTCCAACAGGTTTAGAAGGTCTGAGTTACAACTGTAAATAGTTGTAATTATTTTTATTATTATTGTTATTATTATTAGAAGAAGAAGGTTGTTTTTGATGCTCATTCATTTTAGGTTAAGGATTGTGAAGTAAGGAAAAATGCCTGATTTCGATGCTGAACATGATCTTGGAGGTCTATTTCTAATCTCTCAAACTGCAGTCTTTGCCAGTTTAGCTCCCCACTGAGGCAGATCATTCTCTGAGTTAGCATTTCCCACCCAGCTCCCCCCTCCACCTGGACCCAGATAACACTCAATAATTCATATCACTGCTTGCTGAACAGACTGCCATCCCGCTGAGTGATAGCAGGTCGTCCAACCCCCAGACCAGTCCCCCGGTCGCAAGACTCCCACCCCAGCTGTGTGCCTCAGGCCCATCCCCACCAACCCTGAAGGACCAGAGGCATCTCCAGTTGCACTTGGATGCCACCCGTGTTGTAGAATAGAGACATTCCTATTAGTAAAAAAGAAAGATATTCTTTAAACTTTTTGGTTGTTGTCTTGTCAGAACACTACATGTTAATTCATTTTTTTCTTCTAACTTGAAAAGGGTGAATATTAATTGATTGTTTTTGTGTGTGTGTGTTCACCTCAACAAGCAGCTGTGATTTTACAATTGCATTTATTTACACAACCTTTAATTAATATTTTTTTTATATAACAAACATTCAAATAATATTATTTTTCATTTTTAATCATTTTTTAATTTAATTTTTTTTACTTTAAGTATTAAAAATACAATTATTGTAAATTATTTTATTTAAAAATGATTTTAAATATTATTGTTAATGATAAGCAGTCATGAGCTTACAAATCAATTTAGTAAAATATTTTAATTTTTAATGCATTATTGTAATGTATTCTTAAATAAAACCATTCTTAATTATTTTTAGTGATTATTGTTTTAAATGATTGTAGATTGTGTATTAAAAATATTTTAATGTTTAATGTAATAATACTACTACTGAAAATAGACTGGGACTGTTGTCACCTAAATTGAGATAATTAGATTAATTGAAAAAAATATATAATTTCTCTATAGTTATAGTAACTATAAGGTCATGCGACAAAAGTGAAATGCTTTACTCTGGTTCCATATTTCCCTAACATCTGGAAAAAGAGATGAAAATATATGTTTTGTTGTTATATTATTCTTGCTTCCATCCTGCACCATTTATTCATGCTCAGGAAGCAGCCGCGAGCTTACAATTGCATTCATTGACTCACTCTGCAAATTATTTTAGATTCCATGGATTACACGTGCTGGAATTAAAAGAAAAACAGAATTTTCACTGTCCTTCCACAGTAGCTTACGTCCCATGCCCATAGCTTGCAGAATTTTAACTGTGCTGTGGTTTTTTACAACCTTTTCAGTAGACACAGTGCTGCATTAACAGGCAATGTCATTAACAGGCAATGTCCCCATACACTGCATTATTCTTAAGTTTATGTTTTTTTGGTACATTTACCATGAGGCTCAAGACTGTGTTTTAAAAATGAAGTGAATGTCTGTACTCCATGTTGTTGTGTATCAGATGTTTGAAATGATTCACTAGTTTACATTCAGTCAGTGAAGCAATTATATGAAAAGAAATAAGAGCTGCAAGTGTCTCTTCAGAAAATTGTCTGGGTGGTGGTGATGATACTGGCTGCCAGATGGTACAATGTGGGACAACATATGTGACACAAAATGGAGGGAAAGACATGCCTGCACTCCAATCATCCCTCGTCTTGCACCATTTGATTGAATTCTCATTATGATACACTTGCATAATTGTGTTTTTATCTGATATTTTAATGGCTCATGTTGCATATAATTATGTAGTAATTATCTGTCTCTCTGCACCAAGCAGAGATGCAGAACTGTACTGCAGGTATCACTTACATTTGGGCTGATTCCAATTGCTTCTCATCAGTCTGGTTTAAAATATACATACAGTAGGATGCTCAGACCAGAGTCACCCCCCCCCCCCCCACCTCTTCAAAGCCTTTGCAAAGAAAGCAGAAGATCGATTCTGTGACAAACCCAAGTCAACAGAATCTGAAGTCTTTTGGACCTCAAGGGTCAGCTGTTCAAAATGCCTGATCCAAATGGCTGTCACTTCATGCTGTTGTAGCTGCTCATCATACTCATTATTTCAGATAATATAATTAGATAACTATAATTTGACATAGGACAGATCAGTGGCGTAGCCAGAATTTTATTTTTGGGCAGGCCTGGGCAAAAGTGAGCGGGCAATAGGCTAACTAACGGACAGAGTCCAGTGGCATAGCGCAAATCCGCGGCCCCCAACCGTGAACTCAAGGCGGGAGGGGGGCTGGTTATGTCGCAATATTGTAAATATTTGTTTTAAAACAGGAAGGCGAGCCAATGGATATCACACAAGCAACGGGCAAACCTTGTGCAAGAATTATGTGGTGAACCTCTTAATCTGAGTCCATTCACTAGAAAATGAAAGTAAAAACTGACGGCGCTTTCGGCATCTGACACTGCATTGAAAGCGCACAGAGACGACGAAAGACAAATCTACTTCATATGCTGATAATGGTATATACAGTAGCTAAATGTTTTAATTTACTCCCTTAATATTTCTCTTGTGGCCCGAACATATAGGCTAGTGCAAAAAAATAATAAATACATTTTTAAAATAAATAGAGAAGAAATGTATTTCATGTAAAACAGTTTTTTATTTCTTTTTAAAAAGTCGGTACTTGAAATAAAGCCTTTTTTTGGATAAATGGAGTGTTAATAATGGTAATTATAGGCCTATAATTAATAAACCTGTTTTGAAAGACCTTTTTAAAAACATTTTCAATGAGGAGTAAGCTAGCCTAATATTTACCTCACAGCGTGTCAGTTTTGCGGTGATGCACTATGAAATTATTGTGGGGCAAAATAATTGTAATGTAAATTTAAGAATAATATGATGAATAGGCCTAATAATCAGAAGAATGTAACAGGCCTACATTAATTGATAATGCCAAATTATATATAACTAAAGGGTATAAAATAATTGTATTCAGAAATGTCATGTGTGTTTATTTTTATTTATTTTTTTTATTATTTTTCAATTTGTAATTTAATTGGTCTACAAATAAGGAAACAGGTGCAGTTAATCGCCGGCGTCAGACAACATTTATATAGGCCTATCTATATCTATATCTATATATATATATATATATATATATATATATATATATATATATATATATATATATAAAAGGCTAATCTTTGAGAGGAAGACTGGCAGCCGCTGGTCTTAAATTCTTTAAACACCGCACACCAAAAGACTTTGAACGCCGACTGAAAACACTGACTGAGCTCAAATGACATTCATAATCGGCCTGACAGTATGTTTCCTGGCTTCACAGAATGAACCGGTTTGCGTGTGGAACTGTCTTACCGTTACTTGCGGACTGATGGATGGGCTTTCTCCCTCATCAGTGTGAGTTTTTAAGTTTTTTTTTTATTTACAGAATTATGCAGTGCTGCTGTTTTTTTTTTTTTTTTTACATTTTCTTAACACACAGCTGCAAATTACAGTCCAACTGAACACGCACAAAATTATCATGCGAGACATGCCTGAAACACTGCTGTCAGTCAAACTCATCAAGAATTATGCAAAAACATTTAATTTATTTTAGTTATTTGAGATGTTATAATAGTTCTCTAATTGTGTTAAAATAGATGAAACAATTTTTATTAATAATTATTTAACAAATATTATATTTGTTTTGAGTACGATGTAAGTGTTCTCAAATTAGTCTATTTATTTATTTATTTATTTTTTTGTGATGCCTTTTATGTCCACCAAGGCATTTATTTGATCTAAATTTATGTAAAAAAATGTTTTATTTTTTAATATATTTTAAAATATATTTTAATGCAATTTATTCTTGTGATGACTAAGTTGAATTTTCAGCATCATTACTCAAGTCTTCAGTGATTTATAACTTATTGGTAACAATAACTTAAAATTATGTATATAAATGAATGAATTATAATAAACTAATATTTTGTCATTTGTATCAGGTAATATATCTTACAGTATGTTGATAAGTGACATTTGCCCAGTGTTGTGACCTGACGGGGTCAGAGTCTCTCACCCCCTCCTCTGTAGATTAAGGTGATTTAAAGGACTTTTTGAAGGGAAAGCATATATGGAATTGCTTGTTTTTCCTTTCAGTTTGTATGCAACTCGGGTATGAATATCATACATGTTAAAAAGTCAGCACTGTTGTGAAAACAACATCAAAGATTTTACAAATAGGACAAACGCCACTCACATCCACCCCGCCTCCCCCGTTTAAAATCCCTGTTTACCTGGTTTACAAAATAGCATCCAGTATCCAAAACAAATTTATGCAAGCAAATGGAATTGAATAATTTAAAATATTTCATGTAGGGATTTTGACTTTACAGATGTTTGATTATCATTTGATTAGTCCATGCATATGTGCTGGTTTAGAGACTCAACCCCATTGGTCTCAGGTCTCTGTTTATTCCCATCTGAATGAAGACACGGGAAGGCTGTGTACTGCTCAGTGTTTTTGTGTTTGTGTGTGTGTGTGTCTGTGTGTGTGGGTGGGGGGGGCTTATGCACCTGTAGGTCTTGCTGTTTGGGTGAGCTTTATTTTTAATGACCTAATCTGTGTTGACAAGCAGTAACACTGCCTGCTGGGGCCAATAAAATCATTATATCCCTGTCAGATAAGACAGTAAACACAAGCACACTCACTGCAGTGGGACTGAGAATTGTGTACAAGCACGTGTGGGTGTTTTGTGCACTCTGAGCACTTCATAAATGCAGATTTAAAGCCTATACCCTGTCCACAACATGATTTGAGTTCGGATTGAGAGATGAAGCATCTTGCATTTTGCAGAAAATCCCCAACTCAATTATAAGACGTAGCAATTCTGTTGTGAGCCTTTACCTTACTATCTGCTGTCTGACCCTGAGCCGGCCTCATATATGCTCAGCTGATCTGGCTTTGTAGTTTTAGCAGCTTGGCTCTTTTCCCAGCATCCTGTCTCTGTGTTGGTGCCATGTTGGAGAGGGGCATTCTTTCGCCACGGGCCTCTCAGCGGGCACAGCTGAGTCCGTGACAATGCCTCCAGGGGCACATGGCTGAATATGGCATCCTTCTAATTACAACAGCATGGTGACGTCTAGCAAGAGTAGCTGTCCTTCTCATTTTGATATGCCCTGCTATCTTGAATGTGTCTAAATGCGTTATTTAATGCTGACATAAAAAAAAAAAAAAAATAGAAGCAGTTTTCACTCAGAAATTGCTATTCATTCTTATGACTAAGAGGCTGAAAGTAACAAGTTGATTAAAAAATTTATTTGAGAAGCAAGACTAAAATAGTATTTTATAGAAAAAGTACTTACAACTTTGAAAAAAAATAATATATATTATTTTTATTTTTTCTTCACTTTTGTGTATTGGGAAAAAAAAAAGTTTAGAAACAAGTTTCACTCAGAAATTGCAAGTAAATTTCACAATTAATTACAAAGAAACTGAAAGTAACAAATTTAAATCAAAATGATTTTTTTTTTTTTAAGTAGAAAGACTAGAAAGATTATTATTTTATTTATTTTTTGCAAAACATACTCCAGTGAGCTTTTGTTTTAAACTTTTATTTTATTTTATTTTTTTACAGTGTACAATTTTCACTCTGAAAGTTTTTGTAAATTTTACAATTAATTACAAAGAAATCAAGTGTTTAAGTAGGGAGACTTAAATATTTATAAAATAAGTTTAGTAAAATAAGTATTTTGTTGTAAAACATACTCCTATAATTTTTGTATTTACAACTTAAAAATATATATTTTTACAGTGTATATTGACAAAAAACTAATTAGTGTATAACCAATTTTTAATCAGTAATTACTCTTAAATTTCACAATTAATTACAAAGAAACGGCAAGTAAAAATTATGAAGTAGAAAGATATACTCCTATGATCTTTCATTTACAACTTTGAAATTTTAAGCAGAAAGGATTTTGTGTAAAACTAGCTCCAGTAATCTTTATGATTTGAAAATTATTCTTTTAAAAATCATAATTTTTTACAGTGTATTACACTCTAAGACTTCAATCACTAGTTAACAGCATGCAGCAGGTAATAGTTTGGCTGATTCAGATGAAAGAGTTGAATTTTTATAATCTTGAGTTCTGTACTTCAAAAATTACTGTTCCTTTGATTCATGCCCCAGAATTTCATGTGCATCATTTAGCCCCCCCCCCCCAACCCCATTCCCCCCTTTCTTTTCATATTTTGCTATCCTATTATTTTTTCCATTAGCATTCATACCACTCAAATCTACCCTGGTCGTCACGGAGAGTTCAATTTGAGGTTGATAATTTGCCTGTTCCTCCTACTGTGTGTGCATGCTGTAATGCACAGTGCATTAGCACGAGCCTGTAATCAGTCTGCACTTCCGCACAACATGCCTCCGGTATTCTTTAGAACACAGCATGTCCTTACTGGAGTTTCCTAAATTCACTCGCTGCTTTTTCTTATTTATGGAGCCAAGCTCACCTGTTTCTATGTGGTTTTAATGGGGCTGTGCGGAATAGAGATGAATAGTTCAGCCAAAATAATAATAATTATATATATATATATATATATATATATATATATATATATATATATATATATAGTATATGTATATGTACTATATATATATTATATATATACACAACACACACACACCACATACATATATAACCTATGGGGGAAAAAGAGAACAGAGTATAAAAAAATATTTCCCTTTTTTTCTTTTCTTTATTTTCCCTATTCATTGTTCTTAAATATAAAATTAATAATTTCTAAAATACATTCATCATACAAGTTGAAAGATTTCATGACAAACATTTAGTGAATGAATTAATTCAAGGCTAACATTTCATTATGCAGAAGTATTTAAACAAGTCTTTTTTTTTTTACTTCATTAAACAAATGTGCATGTGCCACGCAAACCAGCAAAAGTTAAGGAAGCAAACATGTAGACCTAGTAGAAAATGTATCTGTATTTAAGTTGATTATTAGCCTGTACTCTAGACAGAGAGCTGGTTTGGTTTTTGAGAGATGGAGATGCGCAGAGACGGCAACGCGGCGGTTTGATTGGCAGTCGCGCTGTGCTTAATAATTCGTCTATCATATCGTAGCCTATAAGGTTTAAATCATTGCCTTTTATATATACACAAATAGTAGAACATGTATGATGTAATATTTTAGGTAATTTTAGGCCTGCTCTTGCCAAGCTCTGATTTCTGAGAGATGCACGCGTGGCAAAAGCAATGCGGTGCATGATTTGCGCTCTTTTAATTCACGTTCATTCATTTCACACACTCACTGAGTGAATTTAGAGGTCTGTGTAAAATATTGCGCTGATCCCCTGGCTCACCTGTGAATCTAGCAAACACCAGACTGTGCTGCAGCCTCAGCCAAATATTCGGCCAGAATTATTCGTTATCTGTTATTTGTTTTTGAAGCCATTATATATATACACACACACACACACACACACATATATTTATATATATAAAATTATTTTTTTACTCGCTGTCATGTCAAACCTGTATATGGCTAGTAATACAGCTAGTAATACATTGAATTAAATGTGAAATTCTGAAATAAGAAGACTGAAATAGTACTGTCTTGTAAAAGGTACTTCAATAACTTCAATAATCAGTTAAAAACAACTTACTGAGTAACACAAGTAATTCATCTCAAGAAATAACAAGAAATGCTAACAATACAAAGTTTCAACAATTGTCTCAAATAATATAAGCCAGAACAGGAAGGGATTTAAAGAGGAAAGCAGAAAAAGAGATATTTTCTTTTGCCATTTTATATTTATCAAGAAGATACTGCAAGAAATGAACAGTTTGAAAGTACACATCCAATGTGTATTATTACAAAGCAAATTTTGTGAGGTATTGACTATGAGGAAGTACTTTTTTATCACTTTCCATTAAAAGGTAAGCCAAAGAGACAATGCACAGGTGTTTGTAATGACCTAAGAAAAGCAGCTTGCTTTCTCACACTTCCTCTCTTATATGTCTATGGGCACATTTATTGATCTCTTCCAGTCAAAGCTTTTCCAATATATTTGCCCTGTTTTTTCATTTCTTTCTTTCCCTGATGATATTTTAGCTAGTTTTGCACTCTTTTAAAAAATATACATATTTATGCATTTATTCTTTATTTCTATGCAGTGCACTGCTGAAATATTTTTGGTTTATTTTGAAATACTGCATATTTATTTTGAGACTTTTCTAGATTTCTGTTATTTAGAAAGCAGACTACAGCAAGAAATACTATTATTTACCATACACCTAGAAATTAACATTTTCAACTAATGAGCAGGCACTTGTCCTTGACATAATTACAGCACAAAGTGAGCAAACTGGCTACTATTGATTATGGTAATGAGGCGTGATAAAACGGGTGATCCTTGTTCTGTCTGACAAGTAAAGTACACAGTCACCTCAGCTTTATCTTTTCATCCGTAGTTTCGTCCTAATAGCCTCAGAGGTGAGCAGGTGATGGCTTCGCCTATAAAAAGAACCAGGCACTGCAAAACTCTCGGAGGCAACAAGATGTACTTTAAGCGAATGGGGGAGTGAACATCCGTCAGAGGTCTGACTTCTTCTGCTTCTCGCTCAGGGCTGCTGTCTGAAAATAAATGGAAAAAAGCAAAGGGAAGGAAAGTTTCTTCTCCATTCTGACAGAAACCAGGGCGGGGGGTAACATACACTCTGCTTGTTCAAACAAAGGCGAGGAGATGACTACAAATGTTACATAATTAAAGGTGCATATATGTTCTTTAGCATTTACATATAATTTAAAGGAATCAAACACAGAAACCTACATGTCAAAATGAACATGTGGCTAATTAAATAGAATGAACACATATATTGTTAGGATATAATCCTAGGAAACAACTGCACCTGGGAAAACAAGGAAAATTAGTCTTTTAAGCACTCACACTCATTAAGTAGAAGTTGATCTTTTGTAGTGTTTCATCAGCAGCAGCACCAGATGGGAGGTAACATGTGGAAGCAGGCATACAAGCCCTCTGTTTAGCCTTTGACAATGTCTGGAGAGGAAAACAGAAGTGAGAGAACAAGACATAGAGAAAATACAGTGATGAAAGTGGATCGCAAGAGTGAAGTTCACTTTTTGAATTTCCTGCCCATCTGACAGAAAGGAAGTAGCAATTGACCTGTCACAATGTACTGGCATTTGAAATGTTTTGAAGCTTATGGGGAGGCAGTGCAGACGAACTGAGAAGGATCATGTTTGTCTTGACTTTTACATTTTAAATTTTGTTAATTGTACTTTTTCAGGGTTTCTAGGGTCAGAGTAGAAAGTCTTACATTTATAAAGACATGGCATTAAATGTACCATGCACTGGAAATAAATAAATAAAATATAAATAAATGCCATCATTTTTTTCCACAACAAATATCTAATCAGGCTCAGATCAAGATACATTTAATGCAAAATGAAGATAGTCTTGTTTTCTATGAAAACATTTTCACTTTGAATGAAGTAGATTTTTCTGATCCCATTAGCAGATATGTTCATTTTAATCATAAACACACTTATATTTGATCAGTTTCTCAGAAAACAAAATTTAGACATTTGCATTGGAAAACAAGACAGACATAGTGAGGAAGAACAGCACTTTTTGCAGAATTATCAGAAGTATTTTTTTAGACATTTATATTTAGAGCCCATATTGACATTTCCTTCAATTTGGTCCTTAAGTTTTATTTACTTGGTCTTAAAAAGGTCTTAAATTAGTCTTGATAAAACCTGCAAAAAACCCTGTTTGTAAAAACAAAAACAAAACAAAAAAATTTGAAAGAAACAATATTTCACTTTAATATATAATTTTTAAATAGGTATGTATACTACAGTTAAAAAAATGGGGGTTTTATTTGTTTTTTGTTTTTTTAATGAGCCTTTATTTGATAAAAAAAATAGCATAACAATAATATTGTGAAATATTACAATTTAAAATAAGTTTACAAAATAATAATAATAATAATAATAATAATAATTTATTCCTGTGACACAAAGCTGAATTATCAGCAACCTTAACTCCAGTCTTCAGTGTCACATGATCCTTCAGAAATCATTCCAATGTGCTGCTTTGTGCTCAATATTTTTGTGACAAAAGTGCTAATTTTTTCCCAGTTTTCTTTTATGCATAGTTCATAAACCGCATTTATTTGTAATGGAACATCGTTTCTTACATTGCAAATGCCTCTATTGTCACTGTAGATCAATTTAGTTTGTCTTCGGTTGATAAATACTCATCTCTTAAGTGGAAGGAAGTTATTATTTAAGATAAGCTATGACGCTTAGCTATTCCTATAGCGACATACAGTACTCTTACTATTATATGGACAAATAATCCTAGATAAACCTTGGGTAAAGTGCTTTTCTTAAATTTCATTCTAGTCTCCATCAATCAATCCCATGTGTCTTTCCTGGTTTATGAGCTATGAATGAGCAATGGCAGTAGACATTAGAGTTGAATTACTCTAGACATTTACATACACTACAAACAGACTTTGTTCATGTCACATCACTGCTTCACAAGATTGCTGTGTTTACAAAGCTGTTTCACTCATCCTATTAGCAGTGAGTTTTCCCCTGGCTGTCAGCTCGTGTGGGCAGGCTCGTGTCGGGACAGTGGATGCCATCTCCCTGTGGAATAGCAGGCATAGATGCAGTCAGCCTGGGGGGAAAACAGAGCTCTCAGATCACCCGGACCCAGCACTGCTGAGAGCTCCACTGGGATAGCTGCTTTTCTTTTGCTTATGACAGCAGCTAAGCGTTGGCTCCAACAGCAGCATCAGAATATAGTTGCTAAGGTGGTTCATCTGCTCGCACATGCTGATTGACTAATAGGACAAACATCGGCCATCTGTAGAGGCATCTGCACGTTGATCTGCTCCTCCGGTGGTCCGGCCCGGTCTGCATCAGTCTGGACTGACTGACAGGCATGAAAAGCCCCAGCTTAAGCTGGGAAAATAAGGAAAATAAGGCAAAATGGAGAGAGGTGAATGTGGAGGTAATGAGCTAGAGAACATCAAAAATGAGGAAAAATAATTTAGAAGAGCGATTTAAAATCAAATGGCATCCTAGCAACCATATCAGAAAGTGTTAGCAATCTCCTTTTACAGGTTAGTGACCATTTAGCAATGTCCTGGAATCGTGGAAGCACAAATCATTTAAGCGATTGCAAAGGGGTTGCTGAACTGTTAAGAGTCATTGTTAACGCTTTGTGACGTGGTTGCTTTGGGTGTTTATTAAGGTGTTGCTAAATGGTAGCTATTCAGAGTGGCTGTTAGCACTTTGCAGTGTGATTTCCAGGGTGTTGTTTGTTGTTACTATACTGGTCCAAGAAAAAAAAAAAAGGATTTAAGTCCACTATTTTTATGTATTTATTTTTTCTTTTTACCATTTTATTGTTTGCCAGGCATATTATTAGACAAATAAAAGTGCATCCATTCTCAAAATTTGAGGTATCATTTACACTTCTGTTAAAAGTCTCTTCTGCCCACCAAGCCAATTATTTGAACAAAAATGCATTAAAAACACAAAAACTGTGGAATATTACTGAGATTTAAAATAACTCTTTTAATATATTTTAAAATGTATTTAATTCCTTTGATGCAAGCTGAATTTTCAGCATCATTACTCCAGTCCTCAGTGTCACATTATCCTTCTGAAATCATTCTGATATGCTGATTTGCTGCTCAAGAAACTTTTTTTTTTTTTAAATTAATGTTGAAAACAGTTATGCTGTTTAATGTTTGTGTAAAAACTTATTTGATAAATAGAAAATTCAAAAGAACAGTATTTATTTGAAATACAGAACTTTTTGTAACAATGTAAATTTTACTGTCACTTTTGGAGAAAAAAAAAACCTTACATCTTACCCCTAACTTTTGAATGGATAACAAGAAAAAAAAAAGTAGTAAAAGTGAAGCTTGCTTTAGCAAACACTCCTAAAAAGTGCTATAAAACTTATAATATCAAATAAACAAATACAAAACAATGCAGTGTTCAAGGTCAAAGAGATTTAGTTTTATTTTGCATGTCGTTTCATTTTATACATTAGACTGGACTGTGACGCAATCTACAAATCCAATCCCAAAGCACTGATTTAAAGAAAATCCCACCTCTCTTAAGTCTGACCAATTATGTGTGTAGAACCGCATCAGTGGCTCTTTTATTTTTCAGCAGCAGAAGTGTGAAAGGCAGTTGGACATACATAACTGATTCTGTGTGTCATTCCTCTTGGTTATTGTAACCGGCTCATGGGTGGATTACTCTAGAAATCATAAGATCGGCTTACCACCAGAGCCTCGTTGTGAGATTGCACTGGCCCTTGGATGATTAGAGCGCTTGCGTGTGTTTGTGTGTGTTGCGAAGTATTTTTCAAATGGCTGTGTTTATCCAAGCTGAACTGTTTAATCAAAGAACAGAAGGAGCAGCTTGTAAACTTTCAATACAGCTGCACTCGCCCCTAATCCAGCCACATTAATGCAGCTCAGCTGCTGCTGTGTGTGTATGCAGACCATGTGTGATTCCTGGATCCAGCAACGCCCTTCTGCTCATGTCCACTCAACTGTGACCCCCAAAGACTCTTCAAATCCAAAATCAAATCCATGCAAATCAAACAGGATGTGAATCATGTTGGTGTTAAAAAAAGTGCATGTTGTCGTAGGTGCTTTTTGTTTTTGTGTAGTTTTATCAGTGAAAATGTTGTAGACACACAGAATAGCAGTGTTGAGAAAAGAGAGAGAAATAGAATTCCTTGTGCATCCTGATTACTGATTACTGCTTAACCAGTAATGTAGGACCTGTTAGAAAACAATCATTTTATGTATGCATGTATGTATTGTATGCAGGTGTGGCTCCAGATATGGCATGATGGGTGGGCCAAGTGGTTTTGTTTTTTAATTTTGGATAACTTTTTAATGTTCTATTCTTTTTCTGTTATATTTTGCAACTATTTAGTTCCAAAAACTATTTTAAGCTAACTAGTGTTGAGTCGAACTGCTTGTAACCTGTGAAGCTACAGTTTCAAAGTAGATTCTCAACACTGGGCTGGCATCAGACAGGAAAATTCAGTTCATGTGTAATGGATGAAACGTTGACTGCTAAGGGCAGATACACACCACAGCTCTAATGCTTTTATTAGAGACAGAGAGAAACAAAGAATAATGTGGAAGTTTTAAAGAAAGCTGCATATCTCAATATTAATGTCAGTACTCACTTCATTTGTAGTTTGTTCGTTTTCAATGCACATTCAAATGCACACTGGGATTTCTCTCCTTTTTCCCTTCTTCTTTCTTGTCTCGCTCTCAGATGGAAATGGTAATTACAGAAACCTGTTCTCGGAAAGATTGAAATCCAAGGTTGAATGCCGGCCAGGGACCCTCAAATTATCTGGGCCAGGTGTTGATATTTATAATAATACACACTGCCCCGAATATAATTGCATCTGCAGACACAATACATATTAATGTGTCAGTTAGCAGTCAGAGCGCCGGGAGCACTCAATGTCAGAGCCTTCAGTCAGAAGTCCCTCCCTTTTAATTTAAATTAAAAATGACAAAGTAGGCTTTTATTAACAGTGAATGATTTTTTTTTTCAAACAAAGAAAATAGCAGCACCTTTCAGCCTGTCACCATCATGCAAAGATACATTAGTATGGCATTATGTTGATTTTTTTTTCACTTAACTGTTATCATGATGTATTGTCAATGTGTCTAATAGTGTAATGTTTGCTAATATTTATTCAGAATTGTGATTGCTCGGTTTTAAAAATAAAAATAAATAAATACAGTTGTGGCCTAATATATAGAACACGGACTTTGTGGCCTAATTGTGAACTAATATATAGAACACGGACTTTGTGGCCTAATTGTGAACTAATTTATAGAACACGGACTTTGTGGCCTAATTGTGAACTAATATATAGAACACAGACTTTGTGGCCTAATTGTGGACTAATATATAGAATACAGACTTCCAATAAAGGCTCATTGTATATTCTGATATTTAAAAGAAGAAGATGATATATATATATGTATATATATATATATATATATATATATGTATATATATGTATATGTGTATATATATATATATGTATATGTGTATATATATATATATATATATATATATATATATATATATATATATATATATATATATATATGTATATGTATATATATATATGTATATGTATATGTGTATATATATATGTATATATATGTATATGTATATATATATATATATATATATATATATATATATATACATATACATATATATATATAAATATGTATATATATATATATGTATATATATATTAGGGATATGCCGGTATCAAATTTTCATGTTGCGATTAATTGATCATGTTTTACCACGGTATGCGGTATTATCACGGTATTGAAATTAAGTTTTAAAAAAGTGGTCATAATACAGTATAACAGGTTAAATAACTTTTTTCTTATAACAAAAATAACTGAACATTTAAATGCAATAAAGCAATACAAAAAATATATTTAAAGTTAAAAATTTTACACCGATTAAAGTGCAAAAGAACTTTAAAGACCCATAGGTATCACTTTACAATAAGACCTCATTAGTTAACCTTAGTTAATGCATTAACATTCACAATGAGCAATAGCTACATTTGCTACAGAAGTTACTAATCTTTGTTAAAAAATACAAGTCTTAGCTCATGTTAGCTCATTAAATAACACAGTTGCAACTTTCGATTTTAACAATGTGTTATTAAATATTGGAATACCTAAGATTAATGAATGTTCAGAAGAATTTTTCATTGGCAGTTTGTTAACTAATGAACCCTAATGTAAAGTGTTAATGAACAATAAAGAATCAAAACACTTTCAAACAATATCTAGGACATGTTATAGTCCAGATTAAAATGGAAAAAAAAATTATGGAAATATATAAATATTATTTTATATTATTTAAATGTTTAGAAAGTAGCAGCTGCTTTTATTTATGGGGTTTCCAGGGTAAGGGCTGCATTTTCTGCAGTTTAGCGCCATCTGCTGTCAGAGAGTGAATGTGCGTTCATTCAGCGCATCTCTCACGTGTTCCTCCATGTGCTTCTTGTGCGTGCTTGTTTACATCAGAGTTCACACGGGTCTTTAAAGCAGCATACAAACGGTGTTGTGCATTTTGACCAGTTGATGGGAAAAGTATTCTTAAAATGCATTTCAAATTCTGAATAATTTGTAATATATAATTATTCTCGGTATTTGGAAGTGCCCACGATAACAATATCGTGCATATTCATTACCGCGATATATTGCATTACCGAATACCGGCACAAGTCTAATATATATATATATATATATATATATATATATATATATAATATATGTTACCATTCCCCAAATATGAGCATCAGACTGTCCACTGTCTAAATTCAGCGAGGGCAGACAGCTCTGCGGTCTCGTATTCACCTTTTCCAGTAAGTACTGTCTGAAATGATAGCTGCATTCTTACTCCTAGCTGATGGAAGAGGATACTTCAAAGGGAAATCCAAACCGCAAGGTTGTGTATGTGGCCGGCAATGGAATCTTGAGATGAATGATGAGGATTTTTGTTCTGTTTTTCTCCCCTTATGTCTTTGGTCATGTTTCAGTGTGTCTGGGTCAGCCCACCCTCAGCCTCCAATCAGAATGCTATTAGGGCATGAGGCAACAGTAAGGATTGCTGGGAAGTGACCCACGACCCCTTTCCAGGTGCTTTGCTGTTGCTGTGATAACAGAAGGGAAAGGTTGTGTAGGTCTTGGAGTTATAGCACAGCGGTTAGCCAAATCTTCCAACCTCAGAGACTAAAGGTTCAGCCGGATCTGCTAACCACTGCAAGACTGAATAGTTGTTCATATAGATGTGACAGCAGCATCCTGTTAGATTACTAAGTCGATAACTGCTTGTGCCATCAACTCTTGGGTGGAAAATATAGTTCATATACATTGCTGCATAAAACTGTTTTAAGGTTTTCCCATATTTATCTTTAGAGAGTGGTTTTGTTAATAGCTTTAAGTTTCAAAATCTTAAATATTTGTCATTTACTCAATCTCATGTTGTGCCAATTCTTCAGTTGTTTCTTTTTGTTTTTCAATATAGTGAATGAGGGCTCAGGCAGTTAAACTCCTAGATTAAAAAAAAAAGTGTTTCAAGACAAAAAATGTCAGAATGGAAGAATAATGTTGTTTTTAATAAATTAATTTGATTTTAAATTATCACTGTGCTAAAGCCAAAGCCAATAATTAAAATATTATCAGGAAAATAATTACTTTGTATTCATTTGACTGTTATTTTTTTTCTTCTACCCACTTACAAATGTTATGTGTAAATCTGAAGTGAATAATTTTCATATCAATTCAATAAAGTTTCAATTAAATAAAATGTATTTATTTATGTATTGTTAGTGGGGAAAATTGACCATTACATTCTTCAGACCTACTTCTGCTGAAGAAAGTAAGTAAAATATGTTTGGTAAATAAACTTAGTGACAAGTGGCATAATATAACTGTATTTTTGAGTTAATGATCATGTGCTCAATGCTCCTTTTGCCCCATATGTCAACAGTCAGATCAGGCAAAGATCAAATGGATGCGATATCAAAATGATATCCTCAAGTGCAATTTTACAGAAGCAAGCCGAGCACATCGGTCCACTTCTGCTGCGGTGCTTGCTTCCAGCCTCTATGTTCCATCATGCCATCACAGAAGACAACCACAGCAAAGAGTGTACAGAAACCCTTATTATTTTCCAAAAAAAAAAAAAACCCAGGAGGTTGATTTAGTCATTTGGTTTTGTTTCTAAACAAAGATCATTTGTTTGCAGCGTGATCCCACTGGAGCCAGCAAACGAGCCAAGCGGTACAATGGTACACGTTTGAGTGATTATTATCGGACTGCCCAAGCGGAGACCCAAACACAGCTCTATCAAATCAGAATTCCAGAACCGGATGGTGACTTGGCAAACAAGCAGCCATCCTGATGTTTTTCCACTCGGTCATATCAGTGAGACTGCAGCAGGAGCATATCAGGAGTGTTATTTTACATCACTGAAGTCTTTGAAGAGGTTTAAAGATCTTCAAGGGACCCCGGCCAACCAAAGTGCCTGCCAGATATCTCCATGTTAATAAGCCTCCATTAAGAAATTATTGGTGATGTTTTTGTGCTTTGCCACTGCAAAATCTAACTGCCAATTATGCCATGGCAACGCTGAGCACTCCATTTGCCAGGATGTTGATAATTACGGCTTCTCTAAGCTCTTTTCTTCCTGCGCCTCATTTTATGTTGTGCCCTTCAAATCTGGGCAGTCCGCAGAACACGTCAGTTCTTTGCCACCTATCATTATCTGTCATTTCCCTCAGGTGTGATTCATGTTTCATTAGTATACCACCTAAGAATTGAACCTCGGGCCAGGGTTGTTAAAATGAGTTCAGCAGAACAGAGTGTCAGACAGACTTCAAATAACTCTTAACCCTAACTCTTACTTATAACCCTAATTTAAATTCATCCTTTCATTACATACCCCTGGTGCATCCGAACCTAGCTGAAGACCACCAGCATCTTGTTGGCAGTCAAGTGACTGAGCAGTCTTTGGCAAAAATGAAGAACAGGAGGGTCCGTACTGTAGGTGGCCTTTATCTCTGGCACACCTGACATTGTCAAGGTTGTTTATTATCTCGCTCTGTTTGTGTGCCGCCAGAACACACTCGTCTCTCCTGGGTTGCTAGAAAAGCACTTTTTTGAAATGCTGTGGGGAAGGGCAATTGATTGTGCTGATATTTTTGGTGATTAGACACATCAGTCAGTGTCAAGATTATCTGTGTCATCGGCTGATCTCAACAGCTGTAGGCTCGTCGTCTTTAAACAGCGGTGAAATCGGTCGCATCTCTGCTCTGTCTGCTCCTTCTTCAATTACTCATACTGATTGAATATATGCAAATCGCCACCGAAATTAAAAGCCACCTGCAAGGAGACCCCAAAGGGATACTGTAACCTCCCAACAACCTCTAACTGCCCAACTGTTATTAAAGACGCAGATCTTTGAGGGACCGACATTGTCAACCTTCGGACAATGACACATGGATATGGAAACGGCATGTTCCCTACAGGCGACCTTCTATCTGATCTCGGTTCACCCTTATACCACTGCTCTTCTGTGAAGTGTCCATCTTTGATCCTCATTCCTTTGCTCTGCTCACCCCTCTTCTAATCCTACTCATCCACCCATGCCTTCACTTCTTCACCTCTTTTCCTTTAAACATCCCTTCTACTCCCACACCTCGACTGGAGGACAAAGGGCCCATGACTCCGTCTGGATCTCCGCTGGGTTGTACAGAGGTGGGGGCTGGTTATTAAGAGCTGAACGTGTGAAGTTCGGTGGTGCTTTGCGGCGTGCCGCTGTCTCCTGCGGGATAGGTGGGATACGTAAAGGTCAGCAGGCTGATCTGAGCACCTGTCTTCCTGCCTGTGTGATGGGCCAAGAAACCGCAGCTCTGTCCTTTGAATGTCTTTGCCTGCAGATTATCCGGTGGGATGTCCCGCTGTTGTTATGTTCCCTCAGTAATGACACAGCTTACTATGGATATATGTGTTTCTGAAGGTATATGTCTCGGGTGAGGTATTAATAGCATCTTTAACCGTCGGATCCGAGTAAAGCAGCCCTAAGGCACTGTTAGCGCTGTGAAAGTAATAGTAATCTAACGGTATTATGCCGTGTAGCTGGAAAAAGCTTCTTTCCTGTTTCAGATAAAATGGATCATGCCATTTCTATCTCTCGGGAACTCTTAGATTCTGCTGTGCCATGGTTCTATGGTGGGATCTCATCCTGCT
Source organism: allo-octoploid hybrid of Carassius auratus x Cyprinus carpio (assembly GCA_024542945.1). NCBI lineage: Eukaryota > Metazoa > Chordata > Actinopteri > Cypriniformes > allo-octoploid hybrid of Carassius auratus x Cyprinus carpio. Next base: position 4,206,720 of record CM045040.1, read on the forward strand.
TTTGTACTGCGTAGACTGACATGGAATTTTATCTGTTAAAAGAAGTGTTCGGAAATTGAACTGAATCTGTGTGGAATACACAGGTGGAATGTTATTACCTTGGATTCTCATCTAAGTTGTGTTTTTGGAATTGTTTATATATTTATGTATTATATATACAGTACAGGTCAAAAGTAAACATTACTATTTTTAATGTTTTTGAAAGAAGTCTCTTCTGCTCATCAAGCCTGCATTTATTTGATCAAAAATACAGAAAAAACAGTAATATCGTGAAATATTATTACAACTTAAAATAATAGTTTTCTATTTGAATATACTTATTTGAATATAAAAAATTATTCCTGTGATGCAAAGCTGAATTTTCAGCATCATTACTCCAGCCTTCAGTGTCACATGTAACATCCAGTCTATCACATGATCATTTAGAAATCATTCTAATATTCTGATTTATTATGAGTGTTGGAAACAGTTCTGCTGTCTAATATATTTGATGAATAAAAGGTTAAAAAGAACTGCATTTATTCAAAAAAAAAAAAAAAATTCTAATAATATATATTCTAATAATATATTTTCTTTACTATCACTTTTTATCAATTTAACACATCCTTGCTGAATAAAAGTATTGATTTTATTTAAAAAAAGAAAGAAAAAAAAATTACTGACCCCAAATTACTGACCAGTAGTGTATATTGTTATTACAAATTGTTATTTAAAAACATAGCTTCTTTTTTTAGCTTCTTTTTTTTAGCATAGCTTTTTTTTTTTTTTTTTTTACTTTTTATTTATCAAAGTATCCTAAAAAAGTATCACATGTTCTGAAAAAATATTAAGCAGCAGAACTGTTTCCAACTTTGATAATGAATCATCATATTAGAATGATTTCTAAAGGATCATGTGATAATGATCCTAAAAATTCAGCTTTGCATCACAGAAATAAATGATAATTTAAAGTATAATCAATTTAAAAACAATTATTTTAAATTGTAATATATCACAATATTACATTTTTTTTCTGTATTTTTGATCAAATAAATGCAGGCTTGATGAGCAGAAGAAACTTCTTTCAAAAACATTCAAAATAGTAATGTTTCCAAACTTTTGACCTGTACTGTATATGTATGTATGTATATATATATATATATATATATATATATATATATATATATACAGTAGTCAACATTTGAAGTGGATCAAAAAAGTTCATCAAAGTTGTCTTAGGACAAGAAAGTATTTTGGTTTTAGGTTTTAGCATAACTCTGAAAGGTTTTGATCCACTTCAAATGTTGACTACTGTGTGTGTGTGTGTGTGTATATATATATATATATATATATATATATATATATATATATATATATATATATATATATATATATATATATATATATAAAAATATGTATATGTGTTTGCGTTCCTCTTAAGAAAGTTTACTTGGAAAAAGCACTGAAATAGTTTTTCTTTCTACATCATTATTTCCATTGCCACTTTTGCATTTGCGTGGAAAATTTAGCAAAAAAAATAAATAAAAAATAAATAAATAAATAAATAGCATGGATATTTACCTAGCATGTTTAAAACAACTTAAAGTTTGCATCCGTATCATTTTGTACAAGTGTAAGTTACAATATCTTTTCGTTGTCTGTATATATCGTTAAAAGTTATGTTTGATTCAATGCCAAATACAATCAAGATGAAATTTTGAAATTTGGACTTTGGCTGGCGTTTTTTGTAGTGTATAGCATATACTGTAGACTGACCCAAGCTCTGTTTGTGTGGCAGATGAATGTATTTCAGGCCAGCTGGATGGAAGCCCAAATTTGTTAGGTGAGGATTGTGTGGTGTCCTGAAACATCTCGATAATCAGACCAGTCATCCTTAAGACTCCATCCCAGCCATCCCTTCTAAGATTTTCATTGCCACTAGATAAACGTTTACATGGTTGGCTAACTCAGTAAATAAAATGGCACAATACAACACAGATCTATAGTGACAAAAAAAAAGAAAAAAAGTGACAAGCAACCTTGTTCAGCTAGACGGTGAGAAGAAACACTTTTAGTGAAAAAGTGGTAAGTTAACAACCTGAATGTATGTTACATTTTGCTATTTTAGTTTGAGATTTGTTGACAGAGGAGTGTAAAGCAGCTAACAGTTTCCAGTTTTTTGGTCCCAAGACATCGGTGGGTTTGCAAGGTTTTGCACATTTTTAAAGGTGTAACGAAATTCAAGGCATTTGAAAACTACCCATGAGGTTGTGTCAGGAAATATTGTACACCTGCTTTTGAAATGAATATATTAACTGTTTCCTTTTTAACATTTTCCAGCATCATGAATATTTATATATTTACCTTTCTGTTGTATACTAGGTACTTATTCTCACTTTTTTAGAGGTTTAATATTTTGAAATGTAGTATTAATTTCATATTTACTTTAGTTTCAGTCTTAGCCAGATCTACTTTCACAGTGAGCACAACTTAAAGGGCATATAAAATAGGTAACACTTTTCAATAAGGTCCCATTAATTAACGTAAGTTGCTGCTTTAACTAACACTATATTTGTTAAAGTATTTATTTATCTTTGTGAATGTTAGTTAATACAAATACAACTGTTTATTTTTAGTTAATGTTAGCTCTGGTCTATGAAGTAATATCAACCGATGCAACGTTTGATTTAAACAATACATTAGTAAATGGTGAAATTAAAGAAATAGTTGACCCCAAAAACTAAAATTTGTTAAAAATGTACTCACCCTCAGGCCATCCAAGATGAGTGGAGTTTTTCTTCTTTGGAATAGACTTGGAGAAATGTAGCATTGCATCACTAGCTCACCAATGGATCCTTTGCAGTGAATGGGTAACCAAAAAAATAAAAAATAAAAAAAAATTCAAAACAATGGCCTCAGCACCCGAAGGGGTAGGGATGAGGTAACCAGACGTCCCGTTTTTCCCGGGAGTCACAATTCGTTGTCGATTAACTTAAAGTTAGTGAAGGCGGGATAAGCGGAATCACGCTGATAGAAGCGTTCTCTCTGTCGCGAGCGCGCACGCTCCACTTCCTCAGTTCTCATATACAGCGTGCAATCAGTTCTCAACGCTCAAATACACACACAGCAGTCCAAATGTTTATCGTGTAGAGTATCTCACGTAAATACAGTAGGTTATGGATTAAGTGAACGTGAACAGGTGGGTGAAAACTGAACGTGTGTCAGTATTACATGCATGCCTTCCGTCTTAAAAGGACAGCATTCCAAATTAAATACCTATCTGTCATTAATGTTAACCAACAAAAGATGTTAAATAAATGTATACATGTTAAGGAAAACCTACAGTATCTGAAAAGTTAGTTTAATTTGTATCTCTATTGTATTTGTCTTATTGTGCTTCTTTAAATATATATATATATATATTATATAATATAATATTATATATATATATATATATATATCTTATATATATATATATATGTATATATCATATATATCTCTATCTATATATGTCTATATCTATCTATATATATCTCTATCTGTCTCTCTCTTCTCTCTATCTATCTCTATTCCTGTGCTATCTCTCTTGTCTCTTCTCTCTACTCTCATCTCTCTCTCTCTCTCTCTCTCTCTCTCCTCTCTCTCTCTCTCTCTCTCTCTCTCTCTCTCTCCTCTATCTCTCTATCTCTCTCTCTGTGTCTCTCTTCTCTCTCTCTCTCTCTCTGTCTCTCTCTCTCCTCTTTTTCTCCGTTGCTTTTTTTCACTTAAGAGAAAGTTCACCCAAAAATGAAAATTGTCATAATTTATTCAAGATTTTCCAAATTCAGTCCTTGATTCAAATTTCTCATAAGCTTAATTGATTTGGTCTAAAGAGAGAAGAATTAATGATTATTTTAATTTGAAAACTACATATAAAATCACTACCAAAATAAATTCTGGAAACTACAGTTTGGCTAAAACTATTGACTAAAAGTAGTGACTAAAAGTTGACTAAAATGCAATGACTTTTCGTCGACTAAAACTATGAAAGACTCAAATGACTAAAATGTGACTAAGACTATGAAGCATTTTCGTCTCAAGACTAAGACTAAGACTAAATCAAAAACGCCTGCCAAAATTAACACTGTTTTGGGTGAACTATTCCTTTAGTAAATGTTTTAGAAGTATTGCTCAATGCTAGTTCATGTTATCTGATATAGTTAATTAATGTTAACAAATGGAACCTTATTAAAAAGTGCTTCCAAAAATATACAGGACATTTGATTTTGTATGGGTTTATAAGATTTGGATATTAATTTGTATGTTCTGCCAGAGAAAAATAATTGTTTGATTGGTTAACAAAAGCAATAACCATACTGTATTTCTGCATACACAAGCACAATGTCTCTGTGTTTCAGCTCCTGTACTAAAATAGAGCAGCCTGATTTTTGACTGACTGTGTCTCAGCATTAGCACATATGCTCTCTGTGTTAGCCTTGTTGCTGCTGGAGACATGATTTTGACCTTGGAAACCTGCCGTAATGAGTGAATATATGACATTGTCATTCTGTGTCCATATTGGGACAGGCTGCCAGCAGCCATTTTTTGAATTCACTCCATGTCACCTTCCATTTCTCAGGGCGTACGGCTCTGATCTCATACAATTAAGTATGCTCACGCAGTTATGTTCTTGTGTACGTGCTGCAACATTCAGATTCGTTCAGTAGGACTCAGCAATAGTGTTCCGAAAGAGGTCATTGGGGATCGGAGAGGATAGAGCAAATAAGTAAACCCACATGCAAGTACATCCATAAATAAGGTCATCTGTCAAGGTAGCATTTATTTTTGAAATAGGGAGAAAGAACAGTACATTACACACAGGCTGATTGATTGAGGTGAAATACAGCTTCTAATCTTGACTTTAAATACCCCAGTCTGTTCACTGTCCAACTGATGCATGTTGAACACACGCACACACAAAAAAAGAAAAGTGTGTGTAGAGATATATAAAAATATAAAGTTTTTGTTTTGCATTTTTAAGTACTTATTTATATTTTAATATTTATTTTAAACTGTTATAGATAACTCCCACTGCTTTTTTCCCTTTAAATATGCAGTCAAAACTTTTTTCTTTTTCAAAAAAATAAAAAAAGTAATGTTATTTATTTATAAGAGACATGCTAACATTCTTCGCTGTATTATTGTATTTATTTATTTATTTTATTATATATTTTTGCAGGGTTTTTCAGGAAAATAAATTAGAAATTTGTTCTTTTAGTCTTGTGTGTGTTTATATATATATATATATATATATATATATATATATATATATATATATATATAGAGAGAGAGAGAGAGAGAGAGAGAGAGAGAGAGAGAGAGAGAGAGAGAGAGAGAGAGCTATTTGTCATAACCATAGAGACACAATAACAACTAATTGATGATTTAAAAAAATATATATATATTTTTATATTTTATTATTTGTGCATTTATTTATAATAGGACACATTAAATTGCACAAAAGTGACAGTGAAGATGTATAATTCTGCAATAGATTTCTCATTCAAATAAATGCTGTTTTTAAAATACTTTCTATTTGTCAGAGAATCCAGAAAAAAAAAAAAAAGTTTCCACAAAAATATTAAACAGCACAACTGGTTTAATAGCAGAGCAACATTGACAATAATAATAATTTTTTTTTTTTTTTTGATAAAATCAGCACATCAGCGACTTTTGCTGAAGGATCATCTGACAATGAAGACTGGAGGAATTATGCTGAAAATTCAGATTTACCATCACAGGAATAAATTACATTTAAAAAATATTAAAATCTAAATTTTTCATTTGTAATAATATTTCATTGCTTTTTTTTACTGTATTTCTGATAAAATAAATGCAGGCTTATTTAGAAAAAAAAACAAAAAATTACCAACCCAAAGCTTTTGAACAGTGTGTATTATGCAGTAATTTGACATACAACTAGTTGTTGAGTGTGCTTCTATTAATACAGCACATATCAACAAAACCTGCTCCCACAATTAAGTGCATTGAAGAGAGTCATTTCTGTTATCGCATACAGTAGTAAATTTCATTTGTACCTGAACTGTTACGTAAACAGAACCATATTTATCTTTTCAAACGGGACTAGCAACAGTATTCTACAGCAGTGTAAGCATAACCATAGAGAACAAGTGTCTCATTCCTGTACTCCTGGAATAATAATAATAATAAAAGTTATCCAGCTTCACTGCAATGCCTAGTTCTGCTTCCTCTCACCATGTCTCCAAAGGTGCAGGTGTGTGGAATTATGGGGGTTCATCATCATCAGTATAGAAGATGTGAGCAGCTCATCTGTCTTCATGCACACCCAGATGAGAACACCTGCTGCATCTTTTACATCTATCTACATTTACAATCCACACACACACACACACACACACACACACACACACACACACACACACACACACACACACACACACACAATCAAAAATCCAAACAGTGTACCTGCAGGGCCATTATTTTATACTAATTTACTGGAAGAAATCAGTATGACAGGAGGTTTCAGATGTCCTTATTTGATCACATCTCAACGTCACATGAGAAACTAGAGTGCTAGTAACAGACTGCAGGAGCAGAGGTCAGGAAATGTGTAATCCAATCGACACTATAGTAAGAAGCACTTCCAGCACACAGGTTGTGTTTTATTTGACACAGCATGCCAGCTGTTGGTTCTCCATGACAGTCCAGAAATCTATTGCACTTTTGGTTGAGATCTGTACACATAGCTAAAACTGTGAAATACGATAACTACTGACTCATATTTCAGCTGTACAGTAACTCTTTTTTAAAGATCTTTAAGTATGTGTCTCTTCTGTAATATGTCAAATCCAGGCGTTCACTGCAGTGCCATATTTCTGCTGTCCGTAGGGAACTATCTCACATTTATATGGGCGGTTATATAAATAAATGCATGATAAATTATTTATTACATGAGCTATTGAATGCATTTTTTTTTAATTAGCTTGTGACTTGCAGGCAAAACACATAATTTGTCAGCACTTTGTTTTATGGACTGATTTGTGTTTTTTTCATGCAGACTAAATCGATACTGTGAATTTTATGGTGAAGTAGTTCCTAGTCTAGCACACTGTTAATGTAGTGCTCTTCAGCAATAACATGAACAATAATATATATATATTTTTTTAATTAAATTGTATTAATTAAAATGGTGTTAAATTGAAATAAAGTATTCCTTATGATTTATGTTGTTGCTTTTTTTTTTTTTTGCCATGGTTTGCATCTGTGTTTATTATCTCTATAATCACAACATGTTTTGACAACGTGTTATTCTGAGTCAGAGCTGATTTCTTAACTTCAAGCCATTAATAAGCAGGTATATGACACGCTAAACTGGCACAGAGCCCAATCACAAAAGCTTATCATATTTGCCAGGTGCTCTTTTATTGGTTTAAGCATTGGTCTTTTTTTTTCTTCCAGGCTGCTCAAAGTATTTTGAAGTAGATGCTAATGCAGCCCTGAGTGCAATATCCTTCAGTAAGCAGACGTTATAGCATTATCCTCCCTCAGGCTCAGAGTCTTAGTGTTGCTTCATTTGTATTAATTAGTAAATCAGACTTTAAAGTCTATAGTGTGATGAGTTAAAATGTTTGTTAGAGTTCCTTTACTTTTACTTCCCTGAATTACTCCTAGGAAGAGATAAGCATTAATTAAATTATTCAGCTCATTTATTTATATATGTGCATTTTATATATTTATAAAAAAAAAAAATTCTCACTGAAATTTGAAGCCTCGGACACAAAAGCTAGCGTTTTATTTTGCTCTTATTTAATTATTCTCGTATCTGGCTAGAGGAAAGTCTTGCACCTCATTAAAATTATTTAATCCGCTGTCAATTGCTTGTTAGCCCAAATCACTAATGACTTTGCATTTACTGGAAGCAAGATAAAAGCTTTGCTATTTGTTTTTGCTCCAGTCAGACCTAATTACTTAATTTGTAATGTTCGCTTTCTTCTTACAAATGTCTTGTCAGTGGAGGAAGTGCTATTGTAGAATTTCTGCAATCATACTGAAAATCTGAGCTGACTGGACTGCTTGTCTTTTAATGATCATGGGGAGGATGTATATTGATCGGCTCGATTACATTACATGCCACTAGAGGGGGAAAACTATTTTGGTTAGTCTGAGTTTAAGAATTGGGCATTATTGATTGTGTGTTTTTGTTCATAGACTGAAAGATAAGTTAATTTTGCTCTGATTTCACAAAGAGCATGACACAGGACTGAAATTGTTTAACGTCTTACACTCATACGGTCTTTATTCTTATCCGCATGGCTAAGCACCTCTCAGGGAATGTTTATATCTGTGTTTTGACGTTTAAACTCAGGATGTGGTATTGGAGCCGGCCTCTATAATTAAAGCGTGCCTGACTGCTGAGCTAATGTCTTGTGGAAAGCAGTAATGAGCAGAGAGTGGTGATGCGTTGCACTTGGTGGCGTCACCATTCAATATGTTCCTCATACATTTTGCGACACCAGCCCGCAGCCAAGCGTTACGTATTCTCTCATAAAAGCTCTACATATGCAACCGAGCTGCGTGCCATGTTTTTTTTTTATTCATGCTCGGTGCTTGCAGGTGTTCATATTGCTCTGTGGTTTTGGTCTCAGAGCTATGTACTGCGTTCAAAGGCATTGAAGAAGTGCTGTCTGTGTGGCATTGCTGTGGGTTAGGAGCACGACATGATGGAGCATGACAGGGATATGATGAAAAGGTCACCTCTGGCATGCTGTTGTTTGAACCATGTGATGAGCAGCTTGGCATTTGTGGTGCTCACCAGTGCATTGTGCAGCAATCAGAGCAGAACAGGCAATCAAGTACAGCATTCAGTCTTGCATTAATGCGTTTTATTCAACGCTAAATGGAATATATTGGGTTCAGTATATGTTACGCTCATTTGACAGTATTTGTGTCATAACTTTGAATAATACAAAAATAAAATAAAAATAAAATGTGACTTAACAGATTTTTTCTTTGTTAAAAAAAATAATGATATGCACGCTAAAATCTCTTGCTAACCTTTTTTTGTACTCCAATTTCTTCTTTTAAATCCTTCAAAATTGGCCTCATTTTCTTCCATTGAAAGAGCCTCTTTGTGATTTATTATTATTTATTTTTTTTGTGGTAATCAATAAAATGCTGTCAACCGAGTTTAACAATATACTTTAATTAATATTGTCAGTTTACATTTCTGCTTTTAAATCTTTATAAAAATTTGCCCCATTTACTTACATTGTAAATGCATCACCTTAATTTTTTTTTTAATGTCAAAATGATTAAAACCACTGCTTTCAACTGAGATTAAGATGTACTGATCTCATAATATTAATTTAATTCATAATATCACTTTTATTATGAACCTTGAGTTTTGGTTCTTTTTTAAATTGTTTATATTTTATTATTATTTGTCTCTGTGTGTGTGCTAATCAAGAGAATGGCACCAATGCTGTAAAATTTAGCTTAATATGTATTGAATCCAGGATATTACTTTGCATTCATATTGCGAATTTTATACAATTATAAGCTTTCCTTTTCTGCTTTTACATCCTTATAAAAAGGGCCCATTTTCTCCAATTGTTAGTGCCTTACTTTAACATTGTAATTTTTTTTTATCTCTCTGTTAACCTGTATTGTTCCTGTAATATTACCTTAATTTATATCATGACAAGACTAAGTATTAGCCCCTTTTGCTTCCATTGTAAATGCTCTATAACATTTATTGGCGTGTATTGAACTCAGAATATGACTTATTCATATCATGACTTGCCTGTTACATTTAAAGGGATAGTTCACCCAAAAATTAAAATTTTATCTGTAAGTTTATCTGCTTACCTCCAGGGCATTCAAGATGTAGGTGACTTTGTTTCTTCACTAGAACACAAACTGAGATTTTAAACTCAAACCGTTACAGTCTGTCAGTCGTATAATGTAAGTGGATGGGAATCATGGCTTTGAGAGTCAAAAAAACATACACAAACAAATCCAATATAAACCCTGTGGCTTGTGACGATACATTGATGTGTAAAGACACAAAACGATTGGTCTGTGCAAGAATAACGATAATTTATATAGTTTTTTACCTCTGATTTTCACCACAACTGTCCTGAGCACGTTCACGTATTTTTCAGCCTGTGCGTGAAGCTTTTTCTTCTTCTTCTTGCTTTACGGAGGGTTGCAGACTTATAAGTACATTACCGCCACCTATTTCTCAAATGGACCATTGACACTCCATCTACAATCTCAATTAGGAGTCTGCTATCCCTTTAACTGTACCCTTTAACGATAACACTCATTGTTTGATGTGATTGGAGGGAAGTTGCATAGGTGCTCATTATGAAATGGGTAAATTGCAGCTTGCAGTACGGTGACAGGGTAAAAGACATGTTTGAGACATGCAGATTGTATAATTATAGTAAACAAGGGTCAAATGAGCATCTTCCAGTACGATAGGATCCTATAAATGCACAATTCACCCTCCAGCCAGAACTGTATGTACCGATTAAGGCGGGTACCAGTAATGATGATGAACAGGAGGATGCTGGTTGAGGGTGTTGATGCCCTGCTGCGATCTCGCTGATGCGGAGTGTCACTCGGAAGGCTGAAGCCAAGCTGCAGTATAACTCTCACAGCAGGGCTACGGTGCTTGAGGAGAACCCATTAAATAAGCAATTAAAAGCAGATAATGAAGGGGCCAGTCGCCAGGAGGGGCTCGGCCTGACTGACTGCCTCACTGAGCCAGACAGACCTTCTGAAGGGCTACGATGGCCTCCCTTCCCCTGGGTCAGGCTTAAACACCAGTGAATGTGTATCTGTTTGTGTGTTATTCCACAGAGCTTAACATTCAGCAGGATAAGAGCTTGCTGAATGAGCCTCAGTGTGATAAATGAAACATCTGGTGGGAAAAATGATTTAATGAGTGTTTTGTTTTTTTCTGAATGTACCATACTGTGTTTTGCTGCATCTACCACTGATTTATTTTATAACTGCAAAATATGATTCCTTTAATGACATCTTTGTACTGTAAGTTTTTCATGTTTTGATCACCTGTAGATTATGTAATGTGTGAGCATTTTGTTCACGGGTGGGCGAATCAATATCTCGCGTTTCCTTTAATGATGGGTTTGTTGACTGTATACGCTATTCTCCTTTAGGTTTTGATGCTCACATATCCCCGAATGACTTCTACACTTTTCAGTTATCTTCAGCAGAGTGCTGTAGTGTTGTGAATTGGTGCCATGCCTCAGGAGACCCGGATCCTACTCAGCAGATAATAAACACCACATCAGTGCCATGCTAATGAAGACGGATAGAGCACAGCCAGAGCGAAAGATTTATTTTCTACCGAGGGTCACAATGTAATTGTTACCTCAATTACAAACGATAAAGGATTAGAGTGACAGAGGGAGTAGAGACACCCCAAGGGTGTGTGGTCTGTGCACTTAATGTTTTCACTGGTGCTTTCTTTATTGGACTTTCAAGGTGACCATAGCATTGGTATTCGTTTCAGGGTGAGGATCACTTCTGAGGATAAATGGTTGGAGGTTGGCGGGGTCAGTGCCGGTCGTAGCCATCCGAAGCGTTTTGTTAAACGTTGGAGGAATGGAGCATTAGTGTGTTATGGTTTACACAGCAGGTCCATAGGCTTATTATTGTACACATTCTCAGTGGGTTTTGGAGGGGGGAGATAATTGATGCAGAACATTAGAAAGGTTGTGGAACACTTATAAACTCTGACCCAGTGTTTTCTGCAGCACATTCAGTGGCAGCACTGCATTTTACATTTTATGTTAAAGTATGACTTCCGGTTTGACTGGCTGCCACTCCTTTCACTGTTTGTTTGTTTCTTTGTTTTTATTTTAATGCAGGCTTTGTAAACCTGCTATCTTTGTTATCTACATTTTTGCAATGTCGTGGCACTATTCCATTCTCTTTGGACTGTTGCTTTTATCTGCCTGTATTCTCTGGAGGTCTCTGGAGTTTAATCGGAGGAGTTTACCCTGTGGCCTTACTGTGAATATACGCTGCTTTGGGACTGCTGCGGTCCTGGACTCACGGAACATGGCTTTAAGGTACACACCGCACACCAGTTGCTGAACTTAAAACAGAATTATCGTTTTTAGAAAAAAAAGACTTATGAACTGTCGTAATGCTGGCCTGCTGAGACAAAGAAGGTACATACATCGGAGATCAGGATGCAGTCATAGCCTTTCTTCTTCTACCAATATCTGCATTCCTATGAGTCAGCAACAGACTAAAACAGTCATACTGGTGTGGTTCTCAGCAATTTATCTTCGCTCGTTCCATCGGAGTGGCCTTCTTTGGTCTGTTAGAGCCTCGTAAATGTTGCATTATTCAGTGCACATTCGGTAAACAAAAAAGCCTTGCTTTTTTCAGACATCATTGCAGATCGAAAACTGGATCTACTGTCTTTAACTAAAACATGGCATAAACAAAATGACAGACTTCTTTTTAATCGGATTACTCCAGTGGGGTATGGGTTGTTTGATCTCCTGTGACTTAGTGGTCAAGGTGGGCGAATCATTGTGGTACACAATCTGCAATTTAACAGCAGTGTTGTGTATGTACCAGAGTTTACGTCATTTGAGTGCCTTATTTTGAGTATTTCTGCCCCTAAAGTTACTGCCATCGCTACTGTCTTTTGACCACCACAGGCAAATGAAGCTTTCATGTCTGAGTTTGCTGACTTGTTGTCACTGTTGTGTTTTAAATTCCTTATTTTAGGGGATTTCAACCATGACCATAACCATGACCATAATAACTGTGGGATTACAAAGGACTCTTTATAATAAACTACACAGTTTATTAGCGGCCCAGCACACAACAAAGGTCAAATTTTGGACCTTTTGAGTGCAAATGATGCAATTGTGTGTCAGCCGTATTCTGTTGATATTGGTCTGTCTGATTACATGGCAATCTTTTTTAATCTGGAATTGCTTCTTCTTTGTACATCATTTTCCCATACTGTTAATTTACGTATTTGGAAATCAATTAATCCGTCAGATTTTGCAGTCTCTGTTGTTTCCTCTCTCAGTGGTCTTCCCTCAGCTCCTCTTGAAGATATGATTTTACAGTTGAATACTGTTCTTGCCTCTAATTTGTATTCTATTGCTCCCTTGAAGTCACAGTGTATCATTTGATCATTCTGACCCTTAGTATAACGATGACCTGCCCTCTAAGAAGGCAGCTTGTCGTAAAATGGAGCATAAATGGCGTGCCTTAGGCTTGAATGTATTTTTCCAAGGCACTTGGGGGAATATAGAGCTGCAATCGACTCTGCAAGATCTGCTTATTTCTCTCAGATTATAGATAATAATCAAAGTAATCCTAGGCATCTCTTTCAGACTATAAATAAACTTCTCAATGCTAATATTGGCACTTCTCTGCCTGCTTCAAATCAATTGGGTAATGACTTCCTTTGTTTTTTCAGTTCTTAATTCAAAAATGTCTATAAACTTATCCATGTTACACCTGTTTCCTTGTCAACACTTTTCTTACCTAGTTTCTCTGGCACATACTTTACTACCTTTTCTCAAATTGACTCTGAGATGTTTATTATTGATGTATCACGTATAACTTATTTATCACCCTTATTTATTTATCAAACCTTCCTTTTCTTGCAAAAATCTTTGAATGTATTGTGGCCTTGCAGCTGCACAGTCACCTTACAATAAAGTGACGTGACATGTAGCAAAGTATGGTGACCCATGCTCGGAATTTGTGCTCTGCGTTAACCCAACCCATAACCAATCCCTGCACACACACAGCAGTGAGTAGTGAAAACAAACACACCATGAACACACACCCAGAGCAGTGGGCAACCATTTTTTTCTGCGGTGCCTCAGTCATGATACTGTAGGTGGAAGGCAGCGCTGTACATTCACTCCCCCCACCTGCAATCCCTGTTAATAGTTAGAATTGGTCCTTAAAATAATGTGTCCTTACAAGACATTTACAATGTTATGAAAGTTCCCTATAATTTTTTTTTCTTAATTTTCTATTCTTTAAAGAATCCTGAAAAAAAGTGTCATGTTTTTCTTTTCTTTTTTTCACAGTAGTGTAACAACAAAACAATATATCATTCTGTGTATATAAATTCACAATTGGTAATACAAATGAAAACTATTTGTGTATTTTTTTGGAACTTGACTATAACCATTTTCTCTATTTAACAACATTGCAGACTTTTGCACTTCTTGAACCCATCACTTCTTATCCAGTGATATATCACACTGTCATCTGACAGAAGAGGGTGAGAATCAAACCATACAGGTGTCCGGGATGGTGGAGGACGGGTCCCTGAACTCATTATCAGTATGCTTGAAGTCTCTCACAGGGACTTTCTTTCCGTTTGAAAATAAGGACCTCCTGTATATTCAGGAACAAACATAATAGCACTTGCCGTCCGAATGAGATGGGATTCATTCTGCCATGTGTCATACCCCTGATGAATCTGGTAGCGGTGTAATGTCAGACTCCTGATGTTAAGCCACGTTCTTTCTAATGAAAACCATCGCTCTGAGACCCTAGGGGTTTACCATAACTAATGCCATCTCTTGGCTCGACTAAGGGCAAGAGAAATGCCAGGAACAATGCCAACTTGGCATGTCACCAAGTTTTTTTTTTCTTTTTTTCTCCTCTTTTCTGACAAGCCATATATAGAAAGGTCTCGTTTTACTTTTCGAGACTCTGTGAGATTTGAACTCTGTCTGCGTGGATTTTTCAAAAGCCAAACTTTCCACATAGCCCGCAGGCAGAAAGGTGCTTGCAGAGAGGGTCTAATTAAAACTGCATAATACAACTTTCTAACTAGAGACTCTTTTGAGATGTGTGATGAGGGATAGGACTCATGACAGCGTGTGACAAACAGACCCCTGCTGGGAACATGTGATGAGGCACACGTGATTCTCCTCATCCTTCATCACTCATATCGAAATAATCCATTATCACATCTTCATGTTATTTGTCCTCAATGTCCAGATATCAGGATTTGGCAAAAAAGAATCAGCTCCCTTTCATTTCACAAGTGCGAACTGTAGGATTTATTCTCATGTTGTGTGTATAACAATGCTAATTAGTAATTGGAAAATGTCAGCTATTCCTTGTAGAAAAACATTTATTTATTTTTTTCTCTAATATATGCAAACATAACATTTCTAGCTTTTTAGTGGAGTGCTCGAGTGTTTTAATCAAGCATCTGCAGCATGTTAATGGCCAAGTTTAAAACCATTGTTTTAACTCAGTGATTGATTTACAGGTGATCTGTTGGCTATTCCGTGTTGTCATATTAGAATGCATTAGCATGTACGCTAAAAATGCATTTTGATTTTGACTACTACTGATTTGAGTGATCAGATCACCAAAAGTTTATTAGGAGGCACTCTATTTTCTATTCTATTCTATTCTATTCTATTCTATTCTAGGTGTAAACAGGTCATATTATGATACTGCTTTTCTGTTTTGAAATGACAGTGAGCTGTGGGAAAGGTGCTCTATACATTATTTATTTCAATTTTATTTCAGTTTTATTTTTTTTTAAATTTGTGATCAGGTTACCTGAGTCAGATGGTAATGGTGTAAACGAGTCATGTAATACTTGTTCTAATGCAAACAGACAAGCAATGTAATGTAACATGATTTGTCACAAGCCATTAAGGCCGTTATAAACGTTTACAGTACATGACACATGTATAGTGATAGTTATCAGTCTAGTCGAAAGCCTGTTTCTCAAGACATCATTCTAATTAGAATTTTTGCATTCATTATATTTCATGTTTTTCGTTTGGAATTTCATTCTGAGAGAGAACTTGTACTTCATTCCATTTCATCTCTCTTCAAAGACCTCATCTGTAGAAGCGTCCCTGTGCTCAATTAGTCAAGAGTCCATTCCTTGAAGTCTGGAACAAGAAAGCACTTTTTCCCACGAGGAGCCTTTTAACCTATCTTGGCAACAGCTACACCTTACTGTATAAAGTAAATAAATAAAACAAATAAAACTAACAGCAAAATGCTAATTGTAAGTGGGTTTTGGGACAAACAAAGCCACTCGTTAACTGGAAAATATCTGTTAAGCAAGACAAAAGCACACATTTGATTAGCACACACACTCAATTTGAATAAAGGAGTGCAGAGGTTTGCAGGAAATGTCATGCTGCTCATACATGTCAAGCCTAATAGCTTCCCTCATGTTCAGTGGCTTGTGCTGCAGCTCTGAGAAATGAGTAATTGAGAGCAAAGCATCCTAGTCAACAAAACTACTGTTCTTATTAAGTGCATATTTGACTCTGGCTGAACTGATATGACAGAAAACATACAGAAACTTGTGTGTTGTGTGGCAAAACCTTTTAAGCAAATGTGTGTGTGTGGTTTTCTTGTTTGCTAATTTATGATCTGTTTTTGCTCCCCATCAGCAGGCTGTTACTTGCTCTGGTTTTGATGAGCCATTCTGTCATCACTCCTCTGCCCTTTGTGGCATAATTAGTGCCTGCCTGATATCTCTGGCCCATTAGATAGATGGAGAGCAATGAGATGGAAAGAATTAAAGCGAGAGAGAATTGAAGATGAAAACATCAAGTTGAAATAGAAACCATCTTTAAAGCGACCAACTTCAAGCTAGTTCACTATGAGATATTATTGTATAATGTATCATAAGATATCTCCATTTTCAAATTTTGTTGGATGGTTTTAAATGATGTGCATTTTAAATTACATCACGTTTCATTTTCACATTAACCCTTTAAATAAATTTTCTCATTTAATTAATTGTAGCTAATCAAGCGATACTTCTTTTAATAAAATGCTACAGTTCAATAAAACACCCAATTAAGAATAAATAACTTGGGTAGAAAATCTCCAATACAGTGTTGGATACATTTCCACTGACTCTGGCTTTTAAAATATGTTGATGCGTTTCTATTTATATCCTTTCTCAAAAGCATGGTGTCAATAGAAAGATAAAATGGTGTGGACAAACCCACAGAGAATATAAGCACTCTTAAGCTTCGACTCAGCTGCATGAAATATACAAAAGGACACAGCGCTGGTAGCTTTAGACAAGATGGTTTGCATTGTCCAGAGACCAGTATCCCTCAGAAACACGAGTAGACAGGGAGCTGCTATTCTCTTTGCTTTTCATGCTAATGCATTTGGTTACTGTTATGAACAATGTTGGGGGTGCATGAGAAATGTAAGTCTTGACCTGCTAAATTACCACAAATGAATATTCACAGCCCTGGGCTTTGCTAGATGAGCCAGTGAATTAGATTAGAGAAATGAATGATTAACACAGGGTCAAGCTTTAGGCTGATTTTTTATGTTTGGATACCTTGGGAGAAATGGGAGAATTTTTTTTTCTTCTCAGTGCATGTAAATTACCCTTCCCAGTCTGTTCCCAGTAAAACAGAGCTCCTCTTGATTCATCATGTGTAGATTTGCTCTAGTCTTCAGTGATCATAAGTCTTTATAAGTGACAGATTTAAGTATATGTGGATGCACGTTTTCTCTGGCAGATTGAGTGATACACTTGTTTCATTTCCCTCAGGATCGCTCTCCGCCCCTAATCTCATGTTCTGAACATTTCCATATGGTAATTTGTCCTAAGGTCTGACTCAGCAACATGTTCAGTCAATTTATTAACTCATACTTTTACATGTTTAGCAACAAGTGATAAGTACTGAAACCTAGCTACTATATGGTTTAGCAAATAAATTATTTGATGATTCATATGTTTCCAACATTGATGATAAATCAGCATATTAGAAAGATTTCTGAAGGATATTAAAATATTAAAATATTGTATATTAATATAACAAAAAGTATTCCAATATCTGAACCATATAGGGCCTTAAAAATGAAGGTGCCAAAAGGAAAGTTTAAGGCCAAAAATCTAATTTCTGGAGTTACAGGCATGCAAACTTTGGAGAAAAACTTGAAAAGTGCTCTTTCCCCATTTTTGAATGGTCACCATTGGCATATAATGCAACAAGATTGCTAAAGTCAACAGATTTTACTAATAGACCTACCAATCTCTGTGTAAAAGTAACATTATGATGTTGCCGTCTTTCTGAACTCATTTTTAACCCAAAATCACCTCCTCTACAAAATAGTGGATTACTCAATAAATATCCATCCATGACATTTAATATTTTGACTTTCATCACTATATATGTTTATCTTTTTTTCATCAAAAAAGATAAGGGGGAGGGGGGGGGGTGCTGTATGTGAGATCATGTCAGCCTAATATGTGTGTGTGTGTGGGGGGGCTACACACACACACACACACACACACACACAGTACCCACCAGTGGTTCATATGATTGATTACCCAATCTCTCTCTAGCCTGAGTTATACATTTAATAGCCCTCTGTTTATGAAGACATGGAGTTTGTGGCTGTACCTTGCAGATGCACAAATCATTTGTGCGTCTTACTTTTCGTCTACCTTATAGACTTCTCTGTATGGATTATTACATTCATATACCAAGCCTTGAATTTACTGCTCTGTTTCTAAATGTGCTTCTCCCTTACATCTGCTGCCACCTTATAATGTTGACATATTACTCTCATACTCCTTCCTTCTCTTTTATTTCTCTGTGAGTGATTTACAAAGACCTTTTCATACGGTGATTCATTGAACTACATATGAACAAAGAAATTAATAATTATCTCAGATTAAATCCCAACTGACCACACCTAAAACATAATCTTAATTTGCAGAGCGGTATGAAAAAAAAAATCATTATTATGTGCGATATGATATGTTTATAAGAGAATTCATGTAAATGAATCTGATGTCTTGACAGATCCGGTTCTCGAGTTCAACTGGCTCACTCATAAATTCACAAAGGAAGAGGAAGATTAATTAGAAGAAAAAAAAAACAAACAGTTTTTTTTTTTTTAATGGTTTTCATGGTACTTTTACATTACTTTTGATGCTTGAAAGCTTCAGTCCCCATCCATATTCTTGCATGACCAGCATCGTATTCATTTTTCTTTTATTTCCCATAGAAAGTAAAAGAGAAACATCTCTTTTTCACAAACAAAACATCTCTAATTCACTAACGAATTATTCCTATAAATGCAAATTATTGTGTAAAACAATAAAATAATACAAACAACAGAGGATAAAGGAAAATAACAAAACTTTATTCAAAACGAGATTGTGGGTTATGGGTTAATACTAAAGATTATTTGTGCTCTGCTAAATAGGGCATTTTGCAGTGGCTGACAGTGATTTTTTTTTTTCTCTCCTGAACAGCCTGTTCTGTTCCTAATCTTGCCAGAACCACCCAGAGAGGACAAAAAAGCTCTCTGACTCTGACAAAAATATCACAGCTCTGCTGCCAGCACATACGACCTGGAGTTTGAACTCAGAGTCATTAGTGAGCTGACTGTCCTATTCTTTCCATCCAAACTGCTCTATCTTTCTCTTTCTTGCCTTACTGTTTAATGATGACCCAAGTTTGGTATTGAAATGCTCAGTCTGAGCCTGAGATTGTATTATCTCATTATTTAGAATCAGAGCCGTATTAATCACAGGCTGCTGTATCTCTCAGTAAATATCTGCAAAACAGCCAGTGTACAAGCTTGCCAAACCAGGCCCCTGAGGATTAGCAGCAGCTCTCTGTGAGGCAGCAGGTGCACCCTGCACACGGCTCAAGAGACAATGCTTTGGCAGGACGGTCTACCTGCTGTGTCCCCCGGTCTGTCTCTCCCTCTCACCTGCTCCCTCCTGTTCCAGAACCACCATTCAGCCAGGTGGCTTCAGTAGGGGACAGTGTGTCTCTGCCTGGATGTCTGCAGAAACAGCTGGGTCGAGAAATAATGTCTTCAGTAGATTACTTTAATCTAGGATAAATATATAACATAGCCCTGCATTTTGAAAAATAGAATTTGGTTGATTTGCCAAAAATGGCTAATATAGTGCTTTAATAGTGTTAGTGTTAATGGTAAAAAAAAAAAAAAAAAAAACTTTAAATAGACAACAGATAATGTGTGTGTGTATATATATATATATATATATATATATATATATATATATATATATATATATATATATATATATATATATATATATATATATATATAATTTTTTTTTTTTTTTCTTTTTTTTTTTTGGATGTAGTAAAAGAAATCCACAGATTAAAACATCTGGTTCATGTTTCCATTTTCTTTTCTCACTGCCCACAGTTCTAACCTCGAAATCAGGATTAGGCATAAAATAATATCGGCAGAATCATTTGTACATGTGAAAATCACTGTGAATTGAAGAATAGTAGATTTTTTATATAGCCTGATTGGCTCAGAGGAAGGAATCATGTGTTTTCCAGTTGATTAATGGATAATACAAGCCTTGACCTTACAAATGGTTTTGGAAAGCAAAAATGTTACAAAATGCACATCATACTTTATTAGAAAATGTGACATGCTAGAGCAAAACAGACACTATTTTTAGCATCAGCACCTCAATTAGTAAGAAACAAGTATTGGATTTCATTAAGCAAATATGATGAAAGGCAGTATAATTATTTTAAATATATTTTTAATTCTTCTTCTTCTTCTTTTACTTATCATTATCATCATCATCATGGTATGTAAACATTAGTATTTATTGTTTTCATTTACTAGTTACAGTAACTACAAACTTCTGCCATTCTGGCAGAAGAAAACATCTGTTTTCTCCCAGGGTTGGGTTTTCATTCACAGCACATTTCTAGATTCATTCTCTCTGTATAACATACAGAGATGATGATGATGACATTATCTGACATTTGTAAAGAAGGCCAACTGCGAACAGTTGTCCAGAATTGAACCACAAAGTGCAGCAAATGGAAAGCTCAGCACCACATGCAGAAAGTGGAAGTTAATGTAAAACACTATTCATAAACAAGTTAGCAGTGATTACATGCATGTTTGTGTGCTGAGACACACGAGTTGAGGTAAACATGCTAATGCACTTCTCATAACCACGTGTAAGGTAATGGTAGATTCACATGATGTTAGTGAGAATCTCTGATATTACTCTCTGAGCATTACTAATGTTCACACTCTTTCAGTGTCTGCCTCACTGCTCTCTGCAATGATAGCATGCTTGCATAGATTACCTGCAGTCTTATAATGTGCTCTGCTAGATTCAGCAATGATATTTCAATTCCTAGAGTGTGGATCATTCATCAGATTAGATATGAAATTCATTGGAAACTGAGGAAAATCTGCCTCTTGGGGCATGAAGAAATGTATATTTCCAGCAATGCTAAAGCTACACACTTACACACCTGACGTGGCATGCAATATAGGCTTTACAGAGCGCTGCATATGCCACATGTTTGGATTCATTTGAAATGATGAATGCGCACAGGAATAGATTGAATCTTAGTGGTGGTGCTGATTTATATGGTGTGGAGACCATAGTCTCATTTAAGTGCCATCAATATACCTTTTATATTGAGAGCAATTAGGTTAGCCCACTGCTCTTCAAGGTTTTATCCCCAGCCGTATGATTCCCATGTCCTCTAGCATTTTCAAAAGGTCCGTGTTGCATTCAGATCTCATAGAGATAAGTGGGCCCTGAGGGGTTCATGTCCATTTCCAAATGTGCCTGTATGTCATGGGTTATTCTCCATTTTATATAATTAATATCTCTCTGAGCTCTGCTGTTGTTTTCCCCACAAGTATCCTTCCTCCTCACATAAAATGTTTCCCAATAGATTGAATGTCTTTTCATTATTGATGATCGGTATTGATTTTAATCCGCCTGTATCTTGATAGAGCACTGGGTGGACAAAAAGTACAGATCTATACAACTCTTAAAGCATTGTAAAAGCATATACAGAAGCGTCAGATCCACTTTGATTGTTGAGACGAGGATTTATATGCAAATGCAAACAAATATGTATATTTTGCTTATGTAACATTTTTATTATATAATGTATTTTTATTTATATATGTAAATATGTATGTAATTTTTGTTACTATTATTAATTTTTATTATATACTTATATAATATATATATATTATATTGTATAATGCATTTTTATATATAAAACTAATTTAGTTTTTGTAATTTATTTTTTGTTATATATTTTTGTTGTTCTATTTTATTATATACTTTATATATTTTATTATATAAACTGATTATGTTTTATCGCATGCATTAGTTAACTTCAGTTCAATCACATTGTTCAATAACACCATCTGCAGATAATATGGAACTAAGTTGTTAAAATATTTTTGTTTTTTGTCCTTGGGTCACATCTCGCCTCTGGCACCAAATAAGCCAGGACACCCTGATACTACCTGTTATGTGTGTATTTGAAGCGTATCAACACAAAACTTTTGCCAGTATGATCAGTTGCTCATGAACTTTGGGATGACACGCTGATATATGCATTTAGCTTTTTTTCTACAAGAGCGTCACATAGCCTGTCACATAGCAGAAGAGCTTCTGAAATATTGAGAAACTGACAGCTGCACTTAGTCATGCACACTTACAAACAGATGCACACACAACACGCAGACATGCAAACTCCAAAAAAAAAAGCTTGAAGCCCTTCATTTGCCGAGAAGCATCTTTCACAGTTGCATGCTTTTCTGCATTTATCAAGAAAATACAGTATGCAGATAATATCATGTGCACAGTCTACAAATTGAGTTGCTTTTGTTGCCGTGGTTACATGACAAAGAGATAGACGGGAAAAGAGATTTCTTGTCTTATAAGCTCAAGAGACCTGTGGCAGTGATAAACATTACTTATCTGCTCTCAGGACCGATGTTCTCAAACCCCATTGAAGAAATGCTGGAGGGACAGTGTGCATCTCTATATCTAGATGATCCATTCATGATATATTTTTTTTTTCATCTTTCTTTGGACATTTTTTTGTATGCTTCTCCCAAAAGGCTCAACAAGAGGCAGCCAGTGCATTTATTGAATTAGCAGCTAGCGGGAACCATTAGGAAGCCATTTCCTATTTGATAGTGCTGCATTAGAATGGGTGGAGCAAACCTCCTGTGGATGGGCTGCTCTTCTCGTAGACCAGGACAGCGTGCATGTGAATTTGAAGGCCACCACTAGGGTAAATCTTTTTTCTTTTATCAAACAATGATTGACAAGCATTTCTTCCTGCTCTTTAATGTGACGTAGATGTTACTTGTAAGATAGTCAGTTCTAATTACAGCTTGCAAAAGTTTCTCAGACAAGTAAACCAGACATGTCATGCTCTCCTCGGGACAATGCCTGATAATAACGATTCCTGCTGTATGAGCACAATAAATCCAGCAGAAGAGCTAGACTTTAAAAGGTTGAGTGCAAGCCCAGAGGTCATTAGATGAGCGCAGGCTATCAGATCTGGGCTCCCAGACCCTGTGGCTCTTTAGCCTGAGATAAAAGTTGACGGTAATTTGGCACAACATTCTTCTTCCATATCCTATAGCGATAAGGACATGAGCTGCAGAAAGAGACCAGGACAGATAGACAGAGATGAGACTAGATGGAGACTGTTTGGGGCAGCCCTAGCAGGTCACCTAGAGATAATAAACTACCTAATGAACTATTGTTGGTGGCTGCCAATTTTGGGGGAGACATTAGTCCACCTTGAGTCTTCAGGACAAACCTGGAGGTCTGCATTTTAACTTTACTGTTACTATTAATGTTACTAATCATATCATAGAAAAGGATTTGGGCAGTGTTATGCAAATCTTCCCACACAGTGACATACTGTAGACATTAAACGATGCGTTTTAGGAGGGCGTGGACAAGTCTTAACTTTTATAAAGAATATCTCTTTGGATTTGAGACTTTAGTCTTTGCAACTTTACAGATCTTCTTTATTCACCAAGAGCTTGTAACACTCCAAAGAGAAAGGAAAACTTGAAATCGCATAATATGACCCCTTTAATTCTGTGACAGCATTTCAGTGTTGTGCCAAAAAATGGGCTTTGGACCAAAAAAAAGGTTACAAACCCCTGATTTAGCAGATTTTGATTTCCAGACTTCATCATGGACGACTGACTAACAATAGGGACACTCCATGAGGCTGAAGTCTCTTCATGTGACACTCTGTAGACAAGTCCATAACTATTTCTGTTACAGACCATTACGTTTAAATTGTCATTATACCACAAGCAAAGTCATAATATCAGTTTTATGACCTTTTATCTCTGTATGCGGTTCTCTCTTTAGTCTCACTGCCAAGTCAGTCACATTTTGGGCTGCTCACCAATGTCTTAGACATTATGTTCCTGAAAATCAAATGAGCTTTCAGGTCAATTTCCTTCTGTGTTCAAAAAGCAAATGAAATGCTGTATAAATAACTTTTAACTCGGAGCATGTGGACAATGGACCATTAGCTCTCTCAGGGCTTTTTCTGTTCCAGTCATAACAGGCTTAATGGCCAACGTGGAGCTTTAATACGCAAACTTATTTAGTTTGCATGTCTAAAGCAGACTTATGTGGCTTTAGTCGCCCACCTGTGATAAACCAGAGAATGCCTGTGAAAGTCTATTGTCATCAGAGGTCACTACATCCCAACACTCATTATTTTCTCTTTGTTGAAGCCATTGTCTCCATTCCCTCTCTTCTTTTATTGAGAATACTCTGTTTTCTCTTGAGTATCACTCCCTTTTGGCCTCTTGCAGTTGTAGTGATGCCCACTTTTAACTTCTCTCACTGGGCAGCCTTTGATATTTAAGAAGCTGAAATCTTTGAGCATAGAGGAAAACAACTTAACTTAAGAGTTATTTTAGCAGTAGTTACAGTATCTGAACCAACCATTTTATTGTGAAATAATCTTTCAGCTTATGTACTGGAATCAGTTACATCTTTTAATTATCAGTTCTTTGCAGTTTACAAGTCATAAGTTAATTGACTTCCAGTTAAGAAAAAAACAAATGTATTGTGAGTACAGAGAGATTCTTAATGGAAGATTAATGTGAGTCTTTCAGAAAAAGTAAAGAAAACTAGACATAGTCATTCTGGAAGTGATGAAACTGCAGTGAAACACCTGACCTAAGTCAACTTTAAGGATGGAAACGAACGTAACACATAGGGATGAAGTCATTAAATAGTGTCACTTCTGAGTGTGGTATTTTAAGTGCAAAAACCTGCACCTTATTCACTATTCAGCTGCACTCCCATTTAACCAGAGACTGTCTGCTCTGAAGTAATGAATGCCACGAGTGTTATGAAATTAAGTAAATGTAATGGATTAAAAAATTACAAAAGATATTTGTATATGCTGTATGAGTAATGATTTACAGTCACAGTAAAGTGCGCCAGATTGTAGTGCACTGCTGTGTCCTTCACAACCTAGCACTCAAAACCAGTGTGCAAGATGGGAAAATGTGAGATGCAAATGTCCTTCAGCACTTGAAGTGTAAATGTTACTCCAGTTCTGACAGTTCAATAACAGTTCAATAACAACTCTTGAAATCTGATGCAATGATGTTTTAGACTGATTCATAATTAAATGCAAACATATGCTGAAGATGAGAGACAGTTTGAGTATTGACACTAATATTGACAAAATGATAATAAAGCTTTATATTTACAGTATCAAAATTAGAATTTTGGATAGGAAATAAATACATATTTATAACTGTTTCAATAAAAACAAAGGATGTTATGCCAGCTATTACATACAGGTATTACATACAGGTATTACATTTAAAAACTTTTTAGAATTTACTGAAACACTAATTAAAATATAATTGAGCTCTGCCATGTACAGTATTTACCCTATTTTGCAGCGCTAAGATATTTTCTGTGAATTTGCAAGACTTCCGATTCATTAGCTTCTAAAGGTAAATAACTAGAAGAATACCGTTTAAGTGCAGTAAACAGTAAAACTATTTGCGCTATAAAGGGGTATGTTAATGATTATGACAATAAATACCAGTTTGCAATATCACAACAGATTGTTTTTCTACATCTAAAATAAATGCAAGCAATGACAGGTGTCTGCTCTTATGTTAAGAATGGTGGATAATAAGAGAATATGGACCATTTTCAAACCAAGCAGGGTCATAGAATTACAAACTGTGTAATGCGTTATGAAACATAATGAGAAAAATAATCATAACTTGCAGTTGGGAAGAAAATAAAATGCAACTGGAAAGAAAACAAGAACTATTAACCTAATTTGCTTTGAATGCAATGTTCCAAGAATGTGTGTGTAATCTGAGACTGCAACTGTAAAACACTGAGTACTATTATTTTCATCATAATAGATTATTAAGTACTGTGATTGTTGCATTGAATCAAATTGATGCATTTTTGCACTCTTACAGGGGGCATTTGTGGCCTAATGGATAGAGAGTCGGACTTGTAACCCAAAGGTTGCGGGTTCGAGTCTCAGGTCCGGCAGGGATTGTAGGTGGGGGGAGTGAATAACCAGCGCTCTCTCCACCTTCAATACCATGACTGAGGTGAGACCCTTGAGCAAGCCACCGAACCTCCAACTGATCCCTGGGTGCCCGCTGCTCCGGGTGTGTGTTCACGGTGTGTGGATGGGTTAAATGCAGAGCACAAATTCTGAGTATGGGTCTCCATACTTGGCCACACGTCACATCACTTTCCCTTATCTGATTTACATGAGTCTGTTAGTGACAAACAGCACGTACAAGTAAACGATGCTGTTCATCCTCAGTGAATTCCTCCCACAGTGTTTGTGGTTACTCCGAGATGAGGGACTTTAACTCCCCTCTGCTTTTCTTTGGCTATTTATTTTTAAGATGGGAGAGGACAGAGGAGCACATAGAGGGCATTGAAAGTGTCTCCTTAAGAATTTAATAAGAAAAGAGATCTTGATGGATTAGGGGTTCTACCCACATAGGAGACATTCACAGAATGAGGAATGACAAAGTGAATTTTTCTCTGCCCACCTCGTCTCTGGGGCCTGTGCTTCCAATTGATGGAGATTAAAGAACCATAGAGGGATGTGGTCTAGCGGAAAGGTTTTTATTTTAGGTTTTTATTAATATTTATATGCATATGAAACAAGCCTGTTCGAGCATCGGAAAGTGGTTGGTTTACATAATCCAGCATGACGAGAGATGGAAATACAAGTCGCTGACTCGTTCAGACAGCAGCACCCTGTGGAACATCCACAAACCCTCAAACACATGTCCGACGTGTGTTGGGATATATGTGGTGTGCTTAATGGGACATCCACCCTCAAGGTTAAAAAATGAGTGGGCTTCAGCATGAATGGATCTGTGTAGGCAGCGAATCGACCCAGTGGGGGCCTAGATATTACACAGCGGAGAGAAGAGAGAGTAATCCCTCATAAATAATAGATAACCAAATCCTCTAAAACACAGCCAGCATTGCCAGCCATGGGCTGGTGATAACAACTCTCACAGTGGCTGGGTCAAGCTTCCATTAATACTCAATTACACCCTGGAAGCAAGGTGCCAGAGGTTACTGTTGTTTCTGTTATGGGAGTAAGATGGCTAACTTTACTACAAACATTGAGTGGAACAGGTGTTCCTCATCCATGTAGTCATGTCGTATCAAACATGAATACTCTAATGTCCTTGTATTATTTTCTTTGTGGAACACAACAGGAGAATGTCCAAGCTGCACTTTTCCATGCATTGAAAGTGCATAGTGATTTATGCTGCTAACAAAAAAAGGACAAAAGAATGTAGTAAAGATACAATAGCACATTTAATTGCAAATTATTCCCTGCTAAGTGAGTGGATTAGCCAATGGAAAAACATCATTCTAAACAAGTTAAAGTGTTTTATTTCTTGGCCACAACTATAACTCGTGGGAACTAGTCAACATTACTCAAAAAGGACCCCCCCCCCCCACCCAAAAAAAAATAAATGAAAAAAAATTCAAATTTCTTTATTTTACTTGATAGACCAATAATATAATAATACTTGCAATACTAGGCAGTTATATACTGACACATAATCAGTTACCTATTAACAATGTGTTTGGTAACACTTTATTTTAAGGGCCGATTCTTTCTTTATTTAAGGACCAAATCAATTCTCACTATTAACTAGCTGCTTATTAGCATGCAAATTACTAGCATGTTTTATGTTTATTAATACTTATAAAGCACATATTAATGCCTTATTCTGCATGACCATATTTTAGATCCCTTAATTCTACCCCGTACCTAAACTTATTACACGGCTCTGTGGAATATTTGATTCTGATTGGTCAGTGGCAACATTCTGAGGTATGTTATCCCTGGATAACAACCTGTAAAAGCTAATAACACAGGCTCATCCGGGTAACAGCAGTCGGCGCTGTACTCTTGCTTGAGCTATTTTTTTTCTTGGTGGAAGCTTTGTGTTTGTTTAGCTAATAAAATATTAAAACTCGATTCAAAATGGTGTACAATTGTTTAATTATGTCATCCTGGTATCGCGGACTCGCTCTCGTTTCATACAAACGCAACTGCTGCCATTTTGCTACGATTGTTTTGTACGCTGTAATGGATTATAAGAGAACTAACAAACTGGTAAGGTTTTAAAACATTTTCGTCTTAATTCTTTTATTGCCTTAATTATTTTGTGGTGAAATGTTGTGTGGTTTGCCTGCACCGTTTCCCTTAAATGTCCGTTTAGTTTGAATTTGCCGCTTGCTCGCAACTGCTGTTTTAATGGAAGCCTTGCGTTCAAATATTTCAACTCAAATCAATATTTTGCATCTAATTATTTACTTATGTGGCAAGTAGCCATGTAATGAGCGGGGTAATGTACATCCAGCCGGTTGTTCTCGCAGAATAAACCCCGACAGGGTGATCAGGACCCCGACGCGAAGCGGAACAACCGGCTGGATGTACATTATCCCTAACTTAACAACTACCTTAACTATTAATAAGCTGCAAATTAGGAGTTTATTGAGGGAAAACTCTAAATTAATATAGAATATGTGTTCCCTATTCTAAAGTTTTACCATGTGTTTTCATACTGGTCACAACATACATGCATACATGTTCTGTGAGCAAGTTTTACTTGAGCCAGAGTAATATTATTACAATATGAATATGTTTATACCAGATGTGGCAGTTGCATCTGTATTAAGGTTTAACATGCTTCATTTTGGGACATCAACACAGATATAGTCTTTCAGAGGGGCAAATCTGAAGGTTAGTTCACCCCAAAGATTTTAATTGTTATCATTACTCACCTTCAGGTTGTTCCAAACCTGTAAAAATTTCTTTCAGCTGTTGAACTCAAAAGGAGGTACGCTAAATAGCACTGGTAACCAAACAGTTGACAGTAGCAATACAAAAAAAATGTAAAATGCCGCCAACTCTGTGGTTGCCAACATTCTTCAAAATATCTTCTGTGTTCTGAATAAGAAAGATACTCAAGGTTTGCAACAACTAGTGGGATAGTAAATGATGAAATCATTTTATTTACAATATTTATTTGCAATTGTCTTAAATTAAAAAAATCACACCTTTACACATTTCGCACCAGGTTTGTTCACTGATGTCAGACATCATTGGTTCTCCAATGTTATGATCGATTGTGACATAATGACATTGCAGAAAGTAGACTATAACAAAAACAATCACATAAATGCCATTTTTGTGTGAACTATCAACTATACCTTTAAAAGCGCAAAGTAGCTAGTCTTGAGTTTGAAGAGTGAGCTTTTACCTGTCATTTCTGCTTCTTGATTAGAGTAATTCTACAATCAGAACCAAATTAGCAGCGGCAGATTCAGAGTCATTAGAATTAATTACATCAACAGCGCTTTAAAACTGACTCACTGCGGTCGGCGTCTCTAGATACATACGAGTATGTGTTTATGAGAGGGCATGTGCGTTCCACTGCTCACTTTCCTCTCGGGAAATCTCCCTGATGAGAGTTCTCCCTGATGGACACCGCTCTCAGGAGACTTTGTGATGAGATTTGCAACTGTTTAGCAGTTAATAAATCCATCAGTGCACTCCAAACCCCCACAAACATACTTCCACACTGTCCTTCTGTGCAGAAAACAGCGAGAGACTGATGATGCATACTGACATAATTAAGGACAGCCTTTCTCGAGAGAGAAAGGGCCTAATCTGTTCTCCTTTAGGGGACTCTCTCTGATGACATGCTCCCTTAAAGACATGCACATGATCACAGACAAGAAAGCAAAAGGAGGAAGGGAGCCAAATCGTTAAATGCTTGCTTGTTGTCCTTGCACTTTTCAGAAATACATCAAGGTATTTAGAATAATTATTATCCCCATCTTAAGCTGCCAAACTAATTGTGTGTTTAATTATTTCGCTACAATAGCGTCGGGTTTTCCCAAGGTGCCGGTGCCAGTTAAGCTGCTCATAATTGTTGTCAATTTGGCATTAACTATTTAGCAGATTAAGGATTAAATAGAAATCGAAGTGCAACGAAGGCCATCGAACGCTTCACAGCAGCCCAGTTAACAGAAAGGTGTTGTTTTCAGCCCAGCGAAGTACAAATCCTGTTATGTAGCACACTGTAATGCTTTCCCATCATTCTGTGCTCTCTTTAATGATGTTCGCTCCTAGCATCAGCAGTTGTTGTGGTAGCGGTGCCATGTGTACGGTAACCACCGCTCTGCCGTGATGGATGGGGCTACATGCTGTTGGGTGCTTATACTTGTTATACGTGATGTATCAGTAGCTACACAGACAAAAAAAATGTGTCTCTTCAGGCTACCTCTAACGTTCTATCATTTTACCACTGACAGAAAACCCAAATTGTGTGGGCCTGTGTTCATGTAGAGAGCGCAGGGATGGGAGAGAAACCGAGAGGCTTCTTAAAGCCTCCCATACCTGTTTGGGCTATAGGAGAAGCTTCAAGCTCTCCATTTCATCAGAGTGATCTAACTGAAGCACCAGTCTCACCTGCTTGGGCTTTTCCTTGGGCCATTAGATCTGAACTTGTTCTCCAAACATCCAGCATCATACATGCTCCAGTCCAGCAGTCCCTCAGATCTTATTGCACAAAACCTTATCTGACAAACCTACACTTGGATTGAGTTGTGCCTGCTTATATCACTGTTTATTTGCATGCATTTAATGCTAATTCACTAAAGGAATTATGCAAATGAAGTAACAACAAAAACACACCCTCAGAATCTCTGCTGAATGCAATTTGCGTGGCACCATACCATAAATTACATGCTGGTTTTGAGTGTTCTGTTGACTGCCTCAATTTTAAAAGCATTGATATCGAGGCTTTAATTGTAGCAGATGCACTGAAAAAAATGGTTTAGAAACAATTTTCACTATGAAATTGCTAGTAAATTGCAAAGAAATGGCAAGTAAAGGCTGGAATACACTACACAACTTTAAATTTTAACAGATTTTAAAACACAAGGGCCAGATTTACTAAACAGGGCAAATTAGCATGAGGCAATCCCATAAAAGTCAATCGAAGTGGAACATTTTTGCGGGTAATCTACTGACAATGTGGGAATTAAAGAACACAGAAGCAGTCAGATCATTTCCATAATAACCGATGCAATATCCTAGGAACGGTGCAAATTAGCGAATATGGTCCATGTTAATTGTGCGTATAATAAGAGGCTTAAGACCTTTAAGGGTTAAAACATGATTTTTGGGCATTAAAGCAACACTGTGTAACTTTTTCTGTGTTCAGAATTTGCAAAATGTATATAATGAGCAAGTACATCATAAATTCATCTACCAAACTGCCTTTTTGCATTATCCCAAATCACTACGGTACATTTATAATAAGTGATTATTTTTGGACTACTGTAACCTGTTCGGGCCATCACCGCTGTGGAGTAACACATAACTGCGTGTATCGCCATAGACATAAACTTGGAGAAGTAGCTCCGGTTAGAATTTTCTTTCGCGGGATGCATGCAGTTCTGTTTATTAACAGCTAGAGAGCCAAAAATTACATAGTTTTTCTTTAAATAATGGTGCAAATACCAGTAAAAATGACTACCACAAACCTTAGTAAATCACCTTGCATTCATTTATTTAAAGGGAACCTATTATGCCCCTTTTTACAAGATGTAATATACTGTAAGTTTTAGGTGTCCCCAGAATGTACCCCAAAATCTTTAAATGCAAATGAGCTGCAGCTCCCCGCCCCCTTTTCCAGAACAGGGCTGTGCCTGTACAGCTCGAAAAACATCTGTTTGGTTTTAAGTATCATGTATTGATATGTGCTGAAATCATGCGTTTTAAAGCCATATCTGTTGGCACACAGAAAGCAGCTGTCACACGGCATGTAAGTACTAAAGTAAGTTCTCTTTCATGTCTTACTGCACTTAAACTGTTAATTACACACAAGTTTATGTTGAAAACACACGAGTTACAAAAACAGTCGATTATGTCTGTGAAGGTAAACAGCTGTGAAAGAAATCACACATTTATATTAGATCTGAGTATTAAGTGACAGCAGCGTATTATACAGTACCTATACTGCTGCCTACTCTGTTAATATGACTCAAACAATAAAATAAAAACAGAAAATCACTCACTGCTCTTGACTGAATAACTTCTATAGCTTTAATAAGAAGACATTTATTATGCTCTAGTGTGAAGGTAAGCATGGCAGATTGTGTGTGGCTCACTCGGTGCGGGGTCTCTGCTAATACGGCAGTGTCTGTCAACAGTATAATATTGTGTACACACTGCCAACACACATTTATATTAAAACAACATGTAAAAGTGAATTTTGCATGATAGGTGCCCTTTAAATACTTACTTCCCATGAATTTTGCATCTGAAATTGAAACTCCTCTAAGGTCAGCTGCAAGAATAACCATGTTCATGCCTTATTTTTCACTGCACATCTTTAGTATATCCTGACAATAGTAGTTTTTTTTTTTTTTTTTTACGCCAAAATAGGGTTTGCACTGGTGCATGCTGTCAGTAAATCGGGCCCTATGCATCATACACTTGCTGACTTTGTAAATAGTTACAAAGGAAAAACTGGCCATCATATACTTCCAGGCTTTTAAGTCATTCTGAACACAACAAACTCAAAAAGAAACACATGCCTTGTTGCTAGGAGAGATATGACATAAAGTGACAATAAAGACAATGTTTTCTAAAATCAGCTCAAAATATCGAACATGATTCATATCCTCCAACTGCATGGAATCATAATCTAAAGCTAAAAAAAATGGTCCTTGACCATCATGCACTACAGTCAACTCAAATCTGCAGAGTTTCGGCAAAATAGCGTCAACTTATCCAGACTGTAAATCAGGGCACAAATGTGGGCAAACGTCATGTAGCATATTTCAGTCTTCAAATTTTGAAGACTGAAATAATATTTTCAGTTGTGTTTGTGCAGAAAAGACGACGTCGTAAATAAGATACTTATGGCCCAGTGCATCAAAGCTGGATTGCGAATCATTAGATGTCATGATTTCCCACTAGAGTGCCCATGATCTAATCCATGACTTTTACTATTCACCCAGGACTCCATATCTCATAATCCTTTGCCTGGACTCATCAGCACTCACCAATTGTAGTCACCTGTCTCTCATCACCTCGTCAGTCACACACTATTGGAATGGCACACACACAGTATGTAGTGTTCCTGTGTTCTCCTTGTTCCTTGTTTCCCTGTCTTGTTTCTGACCCTGGACTGTTTCCTTGTTTTTTTGATTGTTTGCTGCCTGCCCTGGCTATTGCCTGTGTATTGGATTACTCTTTTGCCAGTGCCTTGGGTATTACTGTTTGCTGGTGTTTTGACCCTACCTGTCTGACCACACTTTTTATAAAGCCTTGCTTTTGGATCCTCTACTCCATTGTCATGCCTCCTGCATTACAGTAGACATGATTGTGACATTTTAGTTACAGCGAGACGATTCTTAAATGCTGACGAAATTGTCAAAAAAATTCATCTCATTTAGGTAATGTGGCATAAAAAAACTCTACCTTAATAGTGCTATGAGGTCATCAGCTGAATGTTTTATTAGGTATCGCTAGATGATGAATGATGATTTTTACTTTGCTTTCAAGCTGGTGAAAGTGCCTCATAAAAGACTCTTTGCAATATGATATCTGAATGTTGAGATGATTACCTACCATGCTAAGGCTGTTTTATTTTTAGCAAAGTGTGTAATGGAGTTCTAAATTACAGCTTCCTTTCATTTAAAAAAAAAAATGTGTATGCAATGGAAGAAAAGGACTAGTTTGCAAACAGTGAAAATCATTTTTAGCTGGATTTAAGAATAATACAGAAACAAAACCAAATCACTCAAACACAATTAACAAACTATTCATGTTGTCCCACTGTTTATTTGTAAATTAAGATAAGATAAACAATATTTCTAAAAGCAATAATCAATGTCACTCTTATTTAAGCACCTGAACTCACTGCCTGTGAGCCAATAAATATTCATTTGATATTGGTTATCAATCTGTAATACAGTTTTTTTTTTTTTTTTTTCTTAGATAGTGGAGAGTGACTGGAAATTATAGGAAAGAAAAGACACATTGCAGGCTGGACAAGAACTTGTCCAGCAACTAACTGATGCATCAAAAAACAACTAAAATATTCCAAAATGCTTGTACAGTTGGCACATTTGTTCCTGTATTTCAATAAAAAATAATAATAATAAAAATAAAGAAATGTCTTTGTTACATTGTTTTCAAGAGATTTATTTCTTCATTTTAACCTACAGGTGTACAGAACCATATGGCTCCCTGATGTTGTTAGTCTATGTAATTGTTTTAGCCATGTTTGAATGGCTATAACAAAGTAAGCATGTATTAAATGAAGTATGGCTCGTTTAAAGCTCTTGGTACCTGTTGCCATATTGCGTTTACAGCTGTGGTGAAACATCTGGAGTCTTGTGTGGCTGAGTATGCGTGACGCTGCAGTGATGTTGTGGACAGTCTGAGGCAGGAGAAGGATTTCTGTAGTATGGGACGACAGCGCTTGCGTTTCATTTGGTTCATTTGTGTAATATGTCATCCTGCAGCACATTTCTGTTTGATCGGGCAAAAGAACATACAGTATGCAAGATAAGAGGAAAGATTCGGTTTCCTCTAATTTCACCAGCTGGCTGGATGAAGGAATGACAGAGACTGGCATGCCCTTATTGTGACACAGAAGAATAATTCATGCATTCATGTCATCAACAGCTGCTGTAGAGATAAAATATAGTTCTACTGAAGCCAGAGCTCTGTCTGACAAACCAACACAAATTTCGTCTGCACATCGGGGTTCAAAAATAAACATTTGAAAAATGCTTCTATTTAAGTTTTTGCTTGTAGTTTAGCAGTTGTCTTCATTGTAAAATATATTATCAGTATAATGTTTGTTACCATTTAAGTAAAAACATTGGTTAAATTAAATAAGTTAATTTCGGTAACACTTTACAATAAGGTTCCATTACTTAATGTTAGTAAATGTATTAACTAACATGAATGAACAATACATTTATTACAGTATTTATTCATCTTTGTTAATGTTATTTAACAAAAATACAGTCGTCCATTGTTAGTTCATGTTAATTCACAGTGCATTAAAATGTTAACAAGCACAGCTTTTGATTTTTTAATAATGCAGTAGTAAATGCTGAAATTTACTAAGATGAATAAATACTGTAGAAGTATTATTCATTCTTAGTTCATGTTAACTAAAGTAGTTAACTAATGTTAACTAATCAATCTTATTGTAAAGTGTTACTTTAATTTCTAAGCTTAAATTAGCATTTGAACCCCAACTGTATGTTATTTGTTGGGGCATTTCCGTAATCCTGTCAGGTCTCATCTTTATCCACATTGTCCCTACATTTTAGGTACACATTATTTTGAGTTAAATCTTCTAGGATAGCAATAAACCTAATGAAGTATAACAAATGTCCCATTTTCCTTGTATATATGCTACACAGATCATTTCTGCAGTGATGGAAGTAGTGAGCTCTTAATGGAATGAAGCACTGTAATGCTGCACAGTGCCAAAAGAGGTCATGTGTGTGCTATGCCAGTATACTCACTTAAAAGCATATGTTAAGATTGACTAAGAGCATACAGCAAAGACACACAAGCTTCTATAAATTCCTTCACATACAAATAAGCTATTTTAAAAAGCACATATCTTGGAATTCAAATTTGATTGAAAAAAATCTGTGGGTGTCCTAACCATGATAAAGTCACAAGATTTTTTAAATTTAATTTATTTCTTTTTTTCCCATGTAATTCTGTGTTTTTGCTAGTAACTGAATATTTTATTAACCTATTGGTCTCTCTATATGCTGTATTACACTAGGTAGCCCCGCCTACCACTGAACCTCATTGGTCCAAATTGCAGTTCTCCATAGCTGATGTAAAACATCAGATACATTCTGATTGGCTGTGATTGTGTCACATCACACAGCAGTTTTGCATTCAGTGTGGACAGACGCATCTCTCGTCCCTTGGAGCTTGTTACATTGTGCTTGGTTAAGATGCAGTCAGAGAGATGGTCATGAAAAATAAAATTGTCTGTTTATGGTGTATAAAAATATAAGGGCACTGCAGGTAAATAAGTAATAACAATAAAACGACAACAAAAAGTCTACCATAGAGTCTAGTGGATAATTTTGACCTGCTTTTTTAATGTGTGTGTGTGTGTGTGTGTGTGTGCGCTGAATAGATGAAATTGAAATGACTATAAAGGTCCTGTCCGATTAGTAGATTCTAATTCGGCTCTCTGAGAGCAGGAATTCAAAGAGGAAGAGAAGAGTCCATCTGTCACAAATAATGAACACTCTCCATACACATTAAACCAGGAAATGACTATATAATGGCACCCGGTGGACTGAGGCACTATTTATGACAAACGTCCATCTTGTCAATTAGCCAGCACAGACACACACATGCACACACTCACACACGCAAATGGCATCGTCACGTCAGGTATCTCTTAGATGGGCAAGGGGGGGAGGAATGGGACTAAATTGGCTGAGGAAGGTTATTGTAGTTTTCCATTTAACATTTATTTTTATTTTAATACTAATTTCAAATGTACTTTTCATTTCAGTTTAATTCTTGTTAGTTTCAGCACTGGTTTTGTCGGTTACAATATTGTTTTTATGTCAAAAACAGGTGCTTATTTTGTTTTTAGATATTTTAATTTCAGTTTTACTAATTATAAAATCATTTCGGGAATCAACATCACATTAACAAAGTAATTGACATCTGAAATAGGCAGAAACACTGCATTGTGTCTGTTGCGTGTTACTACTCTTGCTCAGATGACAGAAAACAGATGACAGCGTTGCATCTTGACAAAGCCACCTCGACTCAGCAGTGTTAAAGACATCTTCAAATTAGCAAACTCTGCTGATTGAACTTCTCCCACGCAGACAAAACAGGTCAGACTGTTTCAGGATAGCTTATTTACTTGAGTTTTATTTTAGTCTTTCATTTATTTTGCTTTAATTATTCCTGTTTTTGAAAATGTATTTTCAGATCAAATCCACTTTTGTCTTAGCCGAAACATTACTTGTGAAGTGTGCCATTTTCAGCCTTGTGAAAAAGAAACAAACTTCAGCATACTTTTAAAACAGTACTTATTTCAGAAATGATATATTTTAAAAGAATGCAAGTCCAAACTGAATGTTACGTTTCCGCACACTTAACTGCAGGATAATTACAATGAAATGGAAATGCATTTAAAATTTATATTTTGTTGGAAATAAGAGTGCTTTTTTTGACCTGCAGTTTTCAGTGTAATTTCATAATTCAGTTTTCTTTGAAATTTGTTTAAAGTTTTTTTAAAGTGTACTTAAGTGTGTTAAGAAAAATAGATATGAAATTATACTGCATAGTGTTTTTTTTTTTTTTAAATGAAGTACACTGCATGTGCACATTCAATACAATTAACCAGACTTGTTTTCACGAGAGCACACCAAGGGATAGAGTACAAGGCAGATAGATAGGAAAGGATTGAGGATGTGAAGCAGGTCTTCAGGCATAAGCAGGATGACGAGCAGCTTGCAGTTGTTATGTTCCTCTAAGTGACAGCTAATGAGATCAGACCCATATCTTTTGGATGTTGAGTGGCAGTGCTTCTATTAAAACTCCCTGCATCCCTCCATCCAAGCCTCTCTTCTCTGTGCTCCATCCATCACACACTCCTTTCAGGAATGGACTTGAGCGTAGGTACGAGGGATGTGTACAAAGAGAAGCTGTAGCGCTGTGGTACATTCTGTAGTGCATTATGGGTAATCTTTGTGAATGAGGATGGCTCTTGAGGGGTGTACTCAGATGTTGGTGTTGCTAAGAGTGTAACATTGTGTGTATGAGAGAGAGAGTACTTTGTGTTGTATATTGTGCTTCCAAAGATCTTGCTGAAAGGATTTATTTATTTATTTATCATGAGATCTTTAAGGCTCTGCATGTGGACGTTTTTATTTTTTTATTAAAGCAAGTCTTTTTAGGACTTTTAAAGAGATGTTTTCAGTTAAATTAATTTCTTAAACCATTGTTAACTTAAATAATTATTTTTAAATATTACAAATATGCATTTATTATGTATTTATTTATCTCAGAATGTTGTTAGATTTATGCTTAAAGCAAAGGAAAAAATCTACAGAGTGCATTTATGTATGGATGGATTTATGTATTTATTTTATAACATAATATATTCAAATATCACATTAGTAATATGTTTGTTTCAGTGCTCTGAAATAATAGTATCTCAGAAATAAATATATATCTGTCATCCTTGGCATGTTGTCATTTAAGTATTTCCAAAAAATGTCAAGAGCACTTGATAAGTGGATTTCAGACTGCATTCCTGACTAAATCTGTTGTATATATGATGTGAATAATGGTGAAAAGAGGTGTACAGCACAATGTGATGAGAGTGTCAATATTAATGAGCTCTTTAAATGGGTATGTTGTTTTGAAATTAATCTAGTCGGTTGTTGCAGTGTTTTTTGATGGTATTTTCAAAAAAGCCCGTGTGTGTGTGTGTGTGTGTGTGTGTTTGTTTTTAATTAATTTACATGGAAGCTGAGTGAAGAAAATCAAAAGGGAAAAAAAAGAAGTGTGTATTTGCACTGTATATCCAGCAGGTGCATGAGTGGGTTTAAGTGAGTTTATTTGCTCCAGTTTTAGATGCTAAGCAGAAGGATGCTAAGAGACAGATGTCTATGGTCTCACTGTATCTGTCTGGTAAGAGAGCAGTGATCAGGGGAATGTGATTCATCCTAGAGGGGGTCCTTCAAAAACACGCTGTACCCATATTCAGAATGCCAGCTTGGGTTGTTCAGAAGAAATGGCAGCTTTTCTAAGACACATTTCCACTGTGAAAAACCCTTTGGACTCTCCACTTCAGATGATGTTTGACACGACGAACTGATTTCATACCTTACTCAATTTCAAAGCACTTAGTGAAATTACATGTGTTTGAAGATGAGCATCAGCAATGATGGCAACGCTATTTGTATTGCACGCATAACAATGCAAAAAATGCAGAAAGCAGAGAATAAACCATTGAATAACATTCGGCCAGATAAAAGGTGGCAGGCCTGCAGAGAAGAGAGCTGCTGCTGCACAAGTGCTTTTGTAAACACTTTAATATTTCATGAGATCCAACCAAAATCTTTCCTCTCATTGATTTGGTTTGTGGCTCAAAACTTTTCTTAATACATCTCCCCTCTCATCAGAATGTTTCCAACGAGAAAGGGAAGCATCTGTGGGATCTTTTAAATATCAGAATATGTTTTCAAGCCTTTCGTAAATGATTTAGTTCCACTGTTGAAAAATCTATTTTCTGTTGATTGCCAAGCTAAAAGATATACAGCATTTAAAATCAGCATGAAATCCAAATGCACTTTTTTTTAATGCACACTCCTGACTTTATTATTCAAAGCTTGGCAAAAGTGTGGCATCTTTCATCAAAATAAAATAACATAGATATTTTTGATTATCTAAATTGGGCCTAAAAAGTTTTTTTTTCTTCTTTTTTTCACTTTTTCAGTTATTTAGTGTGTAATGTTGCTGTTTATAACCTTGCAGAATTCTTTCTTTTTTTTTTATGCGCAAAGCTCAAAGTCCACTCTAAAAGAAATAAAACAAATGGCTTGTTCGGACTACAAAGCGCTTCTTTTGGATATTGTGAAGTCACAGTGACACAATTCCTCCAACAAAAAAAAAAAAAGCGATGAGATGCAATTAATACCATAGACTGGGAAGAAAAAAAAAACATACCACTGTGAAATGTCCTGTAAAATCTGTTACAAAGGTTCTGCATGATCTTAATCTTGATCATAAACATTCTCAGGATCTGAATCAGGCTCAAACTGGTATGGCAAAATTGACGGCATCATTAATATTTACAGCTGAGCAGACAGACTGTACCTTAAATACAAAAAAATATATAAAAAATAACTTGACTTGAATGAACCAAGTTGAAGATTCCTTCCTAATCATTTCTCTACCTTCTTTGTGGTGTGAGCGCTTGCAGTTCAGTGCATCTAATAAAAAATAATAAATCTATAAAAATAAATAATAAATCCACATTTTGTTAAAAGTTGTTTACCTAACCAAACTTCAGTTTCATTTTCACCCGAGTTCTTTAGTGAATTTAGACATTTTATATTATTTTATGTTTCTATTATTCATCTTAAGATCACATTGGAATGGTTGAGCTAGAGAAGAGCACATTTTCTTACATGGTGCCTTTTCGCAATCCAGTCAATTCCTTGTATCATTTCTAAAGTTGTACTCTGTTGAATATCCAATTACACTGAATCTACACTTGGGAAAGCTGTGCTACAGTTTACAAATACAAAAGTGCCTAACGAATCAAGCTAACAAATTGAAATTGACCATTTGAACAAATTGATTCACTAAAATAACAAACCAACACTGAGCCAGGACATTTATGGAGAATGTTTTCTTATTGCTTAAGCTCATTTGTGCTCAATGCAACAGCATAAAAGCAATGATGCAACATTTTGTCACACTACACCGCAGTCAAGATCCTGACAATGTTTCTAAATTAATCCCAGCACTACTTTTAGTTGTTTATTTCCCAGCACCATTTGATTTATGTGGAAGCAACATGCACATGCAGTATGAGTATTGCTTTTGCAGTTTACAGCATCAACCTTGAAAATGCCTCTGCAGAAAAATGATTGCAGATGCTGATGGTCTTACAGACTTTGTTAGTAATCCTTCATGAAAGTGGAGCCAGTGTTTTGGACTGATTGAAGATGGACAGATAGCATTCTGTGTGGCTTGATGAAAGAACAACACAAAGAAAGAAGCTTCACCAGTGTATCGACAAAACGCCAACACACAGCACAAAGCTTCAGGACAAATGAATTGGAGCAGAGGTTTGTCATTTTAAAAAGAGAGATCTCACATGTGATTTCATCTCTAAAGAGTTTCTTTCTTTCTTTTGTTCTTTCTTTTCTTTTTTTCAAACACTTCAACTTCCGGCTCCTTTTTTATGATAATGCTTGACTTCAAATACACATACCCCTCTCTCCCTCTATCTCTCTCAGTCTCACTCAAGCAGCCGTCTCTCTCTCTCTCTTCCTCTCGTAGCAGAAAGACATCTCGCATTCATTATCCCTTGGCCTTGGCTTGTGCTTCTGTCCTCCCTTCTGCACTGCTCAATTACTCTGTCTTCCTGGAGCGTGTGGTGGTGTCAGGCTACTGTAATGACTTTCTGATTATCTGTCTGTCCATGATGAATGAGATGGAAATGTACCTTTGTGGCCAAACAGGTCTCTGGATCCGCACCAAGTGGGTACGTCGAGGGGCTATGAGCACGGCTCACTGACAAACCTCTACCATAAATAAAATACCACCGACTTGAGCAGTTTGCCTCATGTGCCACCATTTCAAACAGTTTGCCTGGTAGCAGCATTACAAAAGGTAAAGCACCCATCCATTACCTTAGAAGAATGGATGAATGGACGTTACATAACAAGTGAGATGACATTTTACAGTTTTGTTTGATGATATAGGTTAATCAAAAGTATTAAAAATTAATATTTGGTAAAAATTAGGTAAAAAGTAATAATACACTGTTTTTTTTTTTTTTTTTTTTTGGGGGGGGGGGGTGTAAATGATTATTGGGGTACATTTGACAAGAAAATACAATTTCAGTTTTTCTACTTCAAAATTTCATGTTCAGCTTGTTACAGTATGTGCTGTTTTTTTTCTCCGTTGTACTATTTTCTGTAGCATCTGATTGTTCACGTGTATTTGCATAGATAAACGTTCAAAAGTGCTTTTGATCAAAATACCTACAGTAGGTTAAATATGTGTGAAAATATGGGATTGTTTTGTACATTATCTGTTAATGTAAATTCAGCCTCCAGCTGTCAATTTATTTAATATTTATGTTGCTATTATTTTTTTCAGTTGGTACTATTTTTTTTCTGAGTTGCTTGCTTAATTATACGAATAAATAATTATAATTCTTATACATAATAAGGATTCATGCTTGAAGGCTGCATGCCATTCTTTTATCTTTAGTTATTATTGGAACTACATTTAATAAAATGTGTTAGCACATTATATATAAATAGCACTTTTTTCCCCCTTCCTGCTGATATGGCTATCGACTAAAACACAGCTTTACTCTGGTTTCTTAGTAAGGGCAAGGTCAGACTCTATGTCACTGACCCTATTGTAAATGACATTGACATTAGATGGTTAACCAGAGTGACAGTAATAGGCAACCTGATCAGGTCTGGTTACCTGAGAGACGAGTCGAGTCTCAGTCGTCACTCAATCCGGACCTCCATCGGTCCCTCGCTCTCCCGCTCTTATCTCGCTTCTCTGTCACTTCCTCCCTCTCTGTGTTTGAGCTTCTTGTTCAACCTCTGATGCTTTTCTTGTTGCTCATTTACTCATGCGGCTGCCCAGTGTGGACACAGTAATGACATTCTGATTGTCTGTCTGCAAATGAGAATGAAATGGGTGTCTGAAGAAATTGCTATTTGTAGAGCCATCAATTGTAAATTGTGTTCAATACCTTGCCTGACAAATGCTTAAAGAAGGAAACATTCTGGCATTGTGAATGCATGAAATTACACTCCAGGATTTGAATTGACCCCATTCAAGGCATCAATTAAAAATTAAACAATACGCTAGAACGCCTGTGCACCATCCAACAATTTCACTGAAATAAAGAGTCCCCGTCCCTATTACTGTATTGTGTTCTTTCAAAGCTGCTCTAAAGCCGATCCTCTCTATTCTCTGTCCTATTGCCTGACCAGTGGCCTAATGTTCAAAACTGTTCTTACAGCTGAATAAGTCTGAGCTTGTCTACTTATTATGTGAATATTTCTCTTTAAACTCAATCCAAGCGTTAAGATGAAAAGTCCTGTGCAGCCTTTAAGATAAGAGATAGCGCACATTTGCTGCTTCAGAGAGAAAATACATGAAACATTTACTGTGCTTGTCTATGCACGATGAAGCATGCTCCATGTGACAAACTGGTAGTTTAATGAAAAATAAATGTTTGCTTAAATCACGCTTTGTGATTTCTCTCTTATTTGCAGAATAAATGTGAGGCTTTGTGCTTTGAACTCTCAAAAATACAAAGAAAATATGCACTAAAGTATATGGGCATTTGATTCATAGACTTTTTCATTGCACAATTTCAAAATTCCACCATAGCAAACAGTTTCTTAATGTGTAATGTTGTATATTATGATAGATTTTGTGTGTGTGCAAATGTTACCTTCATTTTAAATATGTGTAAATGAGAAT
Organism: allo-octoploid hybrid of Carassius auratus x Cyprinus carpio; assembly: GCA_024542945.1. Classification (NCBI taxonomy): domain Eukaryota; kingdom Metazoa; phylum Chordata; class Actinopteri; order Cypriniformes; species allo-octoploid hybrid of Carassius auratus x Cyprinus carpio. The sequence goes on from CM045040.1 coordinate 4,250,432, forward strand.
CAGCATCTCAACTACAAAATTCATTCTCTAATCAGCGCTGATACTTGAGCGCTCCACTCGTATTTAATAAAATTTTAACATTCAAATCAATCACTTGAATGAATATTTTTAGGCATTAATGCTCTCAAAATTTAACAGATGTAATTGTCAGAGGAGGACTCAAATCCCCATTGGTTTTAATTGCTCTATTATTAATTCTGGTTGGGCGAAAGGCTGACGCAATTGAACTGTGCATTAGACAGAGGGGGCATTTGGCTGTGTCTGCCCATACGTCAAATCCTGACAATAGTTGCCTGTAATGATTTCACTGTATTTAACTCCTACCACATACTGATAAAGAAGTGCTATATATACTGTAGAATGCCAGTGTTATGACAACCTGCCATTTTAAATGTATCATATTATAGCTTGTGTGTGTTTCTGACTTATCTAAATTCTTTTTTAAAAAAAGAAACTGGCATTTATTTATGACTTTGGTTTTAAAAATACAAAATGGTTCATGAAAAATCATGTTATTTACTTCTAAAAAAAATATATATATATATATATATATATATATATATATATATATATATATAGTAAGTAGCCTGCCTTTTTAACTTAACAAAATGTACAGTGTTGGTATTATGGTATCATATGGTAGTGCCGTGATAGTTTAATATTAAAAAAAAAACCCATGGTTCTGAACGATTGTCATATATGGTGTAATGTTTACATTGTATTCATTATGTCATTATCATTGTACAAAGTGTTGTGTGTGTGTGTGTGTGCTTATTGGTGTGTTTGCATTGTGTATGTGGGCACACACTTTGCCCTGTTATGGAGGGTTCAAGGAACAGTGATCCATGGTGGACCCAGGCGATAAGGCCATATGGTGTGACATGTTGTGTCATTAGTGTAGAAACATGAAGGGGACACCAGTGTCTTAATTATCTCCAGACATCCTGCAACACTCAGACCTGCAGAGAATGCTTAGAAAATGCCCGCACAGGCGTTAATGCATGGCGAAGCTCTAAAAATGCTAAGTACTTTCTATCTGATATCTGTTTGATTTAATAGTGTGAATTTAATTAGTTTTGTAAATATGGGCTGGCAAGCAATGTTCTTAATTCACCTCACTTATAATCATTCTCCTAATCTTTTGGGAGCTTTCACACTTAAATCCTGATTTATAACTGCACAATTCAGGTAGGCTCTTCCCAGTTCCAGAGCTATTATTCTCTATGTGAATCTGTTTGCTGTATTTCTAATGAATTGTGTGTTGAAATCTCGCATGTTGCTCTTTTCAGCTGTTTATTAGGCATTTGTGTGTTTGTTTCCCCTCCTTTCTGTTTCAAGATACAAATGAAACATAAAACATTCTGTTATGAACCAGTTTTTTGGAGTTTGAAATCATTGCACACTTTGCATAAACTGAACAGTTATATATGTTCGCATTGCATTAAATGTGATTTATTTTTGTATGCTTTCCATGTTTGATTCTCAGGTCATGTTGAAGTTTTGGAGAGAGACGTGAGAATGCAGCAGAACCTGTCACACACAGCACATGAAACACTCAATTAGATCTTCGCTGCAACACTACACCTGTAAACTGGTAAGTAATTTATCATACCTCTGTTCATTAATTTTGTAAAATACTTAGACGCATACAGAAAAAATGCAAGTAAGTAATGGCTGATTTTATGCATCAACACTAAAAAAAAAATAATAATAATTGACGAACTAAGTAATGGTGATTGGCCAATCAGAACTCAATATTGTAACAAGCTGCTCACAAGCTCATGCATGTTTTCGTAATTGTTCATGCAAAATGGTTCAAGTCAACTTTTGACGTTCTTAAAAGTCATCAGAAGGTATGAGCATTATCCAGCATGTCACTGACTTTGCAAGAAAAACACGTCTTGAGAGTCCAAAAGCATTCACTGTGTGATGAAGCCTGTTAGAATGCAGTTAGAATGTTCCTATAATTCAAGTTATGAAAGAAAAAAATATCCATAGTTAAATTCCAAACAAAGCTAAAGCAGCAACACATTGGAAATAATTAATCATTGTGTAAAGGTAGCTATAGGTATTCCCTATGGGATTTTTTTCTTTTTCATTTTTTTTTTTTTTTTTTTTTACAATTTGACCACATTCCAGTACACAAGACCAAAAATCAAGATTGACATGTCCCATCCATTGTTAGCACAACCAGTTGATAAAACACATTGAACTAGTATTTTGCACAGATAATGCCAAAGTATTATGTCTACAGAGGTTAAATAGTAGCCTGCTGTGTGCACCACTGAGTTTGAGATAGAGATAAAAAGAAATGCTAATAAACGGCTGTTACTACTGTCTCACTTACTGTTGATGCTCTGAGCAGCCGTTTTGGATTCCAGATACTGGGAACTCGGAAATTAAGAATTTCTGACTTGTGACAACATGCCATTATCACTGCATTAAGTGCCTAAAATTAGAACCAGCTGCACAAGTTGGTATACTCAAGTGCAGATTAGATTTCTGACCACTGGCAATCTGTCCAAAGTGGGCTGTCCCACCAAATTCAAGAACAGAGTGCAAGATGCTTTAGGATGTCTTTAAGGACCCCAGAGTGTCTAAAGGCAGCTATGGAAACAGTCATTGTAAATGTGCACCAGTTAAGAGTTAGAAAGAGACTGCACAAATCTGGTAAGTTCAGCAGAGCAAAGTTCTGCTCTTAAAAAAGATTATGAAGGTAAGATTGGAGTTTGCCATCCAACACCTACACGGGGAACAGGAAGAGAACTCCAAAGAGTGGTGATGGAGGAGGTGCTGTGCTTTGGAGGTGTTCTGCTGCATCAGGGTCATTCTAAAGCCAACTGTGAATTTCACATTATGCCAAAGAGTGCTTAAGGAGAATGTGAGACTGTCCATAAAAAAAAAAAAAATACTGAAGTTGGATATATACTGCAGATAGATAGTGTGGTTGTATGTTAGCAGGTATATTAGCTGGAATATGCTGTGTGAAAGTATGTTGTGGAGCTGTGCATGTCTGTAACAACTGGAGGCATGTTGCCTGTGGCTGCTAGAGGTTTTGGCTAAATTATGAATGTATGTGAATGAAGTGTCTGTCTTTTTCTGAAAAATTCAAGCAGGAGCTGTAACAACTCGTGCAGGAACACACTGAAATGTGCGAGTCAGCCAAATTTTGACAACAAAAGAACCCTTTATTATATAAATGTTTGATGTGCAATTTGCTCTCTGGCTTTTCTAAAGCATGTTCAAGGCGTTTAGTACAGGAGTTTAGCAATTATCGTGGCTATTTTATTTATTTATTTCACTCGTTTTGGCGAATAGCTGTTCTAATTTTACCTGTGCAGGTTTCCTTGACAACATGTTGAAAACTGAGCAGACGTGAAGACTGGTAATTTGTTGAGTATGTGTAGAATATCGTGAAGGGAAGTTGGTTGTTTTTTTGCAGATGTGCACTTGTTTTTGCAAGTGTAGGTTTTGTGCAGATGGGATTTGTAAGATTGTGTTATGATACATACAGACACAGACTCTAATGTTTCTCGCAGTTTACAAGGTCACCCTGTTTTAAACAAAAGCACGAAAGGAACAATTGAATAGCATCAGTTGTGGCTGAATATTTTCACGGACATTTATTTCAATGTATAATTAATATTGTAGGCTAGATGTGTTTATTAATATAATAAGAGTTATTTCTTTCCATTCATTCATTAATTTGTGCATTTATTTGTATTTATTGCCATTTTTGCAATTTGCTATTGCTAACTAGTGTCTTTGGACTGGAGACATTTTTTTCACGTTGTTTTTGTAGTACAGTGAATGCTTTTATATTATTTTCAACCATGTTTTTCCACAGCCATTTATTTACATTTGAATTTTATGATGTGGCAGTGGCAGTATTTTATTTAATTTTATTATTTTTATTATTTTTATTTTTTATCAAATCAAGCCATTTTTGTAGTTTAGTATTGTTAACTATGTAGACACTCGTTTTCTATTCTGAAATTTACAGCTAATTTCATAGTACAGTGAACACTTTTAATTCTAAAGATCAGTTATTTATATTTTTTCACTGTGGCCCTTTAATCATTTCATCCTAATTTATAGGATATTAAAATAAATTACCTTTAAAAACAGTTGACAATTAATCATTGTTGAATCTGTTAACTCCCCCCCCCCCCCCATATTACTCATGCTCTGCCATTTTTGCATTTTGATGCAGTGATGTCATCAGTGATGTCACACAGATGTTTACTCTCCCAGCAATAATCAGCATCAGTTTTATTTCACAGATGCTTGTGTCTGTTGAGGTATGAATGTCTGTATTAAGTCTGGTATAGCAGTTCCGTTAAACATAGACTGACATCAGTAAATCACCGTCTCGCCTGTCCCTCATCTTGTGCTCTATTACATCCCATCTCCCTCTTCTCTCAGTGAGTTGACCTGAAATCAGGGCTGCGGGTGAGGGCATCTCTCTGACACACGCTAGCACAGCTTCTAGTATCACACACAGGTACACAAACACATTGACAGTAAAGATATCCTGCGGCGGCCTGAAACACTAGCTGAAATCAGACACCTACTCAGCTCTCTGCCAAACTCAATGTTGTCAGCGTGTGTGCGCATGTTTGTGTGATGCATCTACTTTTAAAAGCCCTTACCTAGGAAGAAAAAGCATTGCATGTCAAAAATATAAAATTTATTCTTATGTGCTCAAAGGTTGGTCTTGTTATGCTGTCATTTGAAACGTTGCTTCTATTCATTTTCCCACCACTTCCTCTTTCATTCCTGACATCTACAGATCACTACAAATCACATTTTGAAAACAGACGTTCACTTGCAAACATCATAAGGCATAAACGTCTCCGAGAATCGAAGACTTGTTTTCTAACCTTTTCTCCACTATGACAAAATTACTCTGGAAAATAAACTCTGGTAGACAAACAAACAAAACCCTTGTGGCACAGCTGTCATAGAGCATCAGCGGAGAGGACGACTATTCCTGGAGCTCTTCAGGAAACAGTAGGGGCACTCGGGGCCACTTGCAAGACATCCTGCCGGTGAAGGGGCCATCTCCTTCTCCATTTCTTTCCCTCTCATCATCTCTCTCTTTAGCCTCATTCTTGTGGCTTCCTCCCTCCATCTCATTCTGCTCTCAAACACTGGGATCAATTTCCACATGAAAGCGGAGAGGGAGGAGAAGGCCGCTTGAAGTGTCCTACTCTTCCTCTCTGTTTCCATGGAGATCATGTGCAGTGTGAGCATTGTCCAGTTTTTAGAGTGGATGGAGTGGTCTTGTTTCGGATGCTTTCTTCGAACTTGATGACTTTAAAAAGCATCTCGAGAATAGATCCGTACTGTATATGAGAAGTGCCAGCGGAGGAAGTTCTTGATGGCTGAGTGGCCCGTATTTTTGTTCGATGTGGGTCACTTAATCAAACACATCCACTTGTAACTGAGTTCTCATTTTTATGCATTAAGTCAGTGTGACGTCTGTAGGCCCTGTAGGGTTGTGAATTGAGTCTTGTCTCAGGTTTAGAAAGTTAAACCTAAAAACTATATTTTAACTTTTTGCTACTTTTATGCTACTAGAATCTTAGAATTTTTCCCGGACAGATTTCCAGCATTTTCTAATTGGTTGCAAGGTGTTTTGAATTGCAGCTAGTGCATTGCTATGTGATGTACGATAAGGGGTTGCTTACTGACCCATATCAAAAAAGCCCTCCATGGTCTCTCTGCCTTCTTTACACTACATTTAATGGTGCATACAAATGAGTTTTCATGATCTGCATTTAGCTATGTAAGTATTACAGTATGCAAATAATCATATACTGTATATGCTACTGTACATTATATTACTGTACTGAACTTAATGGAGTTAAATCACATTTTTGCTCCCTCTTGACTTTATTTTTTATTCTGATCTTGCAATGTGAAAGACAATAGACACTGCACTCTTATTTTCCCCCTCATCCGATATATTCAACATATCCAATTATTTATAGAATTATTTCACTGAATTTCACTTGGATTATTGTTTCTCTCGCTTATTTCCCCAAATCTTTTTCTTCACTTCTCATCTCTATTTAGATCCTTTACTAAGGAGCTTGTAAGAAAGCAACAGAGATGTTTTGGTATTATTTATTTATTATTATAGTTTAAATACTATATACTATTATAGTATATTTTATGGGCTTGTCATTTTATTAGTTTTTTTATATATAGTTCTAAATAGTTTTTTAAATGCAGTTTTAGTTTGATTTTAGTACTTAAACTTTCAATTAGATGCCAAGTAAATATTTCTACTTCATTTTTGTTTAAAGTATTTCATCTAATACATTTTATTTACATTTTATTTTAAGCTTTATTTCAATTGACAGTGTGCTAGATTTAATGTAGATTTAGTTAACAATAACAACACTGGAAAGAAAACACACACTAAAAATTTCAATCACTGTTCTTAAAATTTGGTAAATGACAGATTATTTATTTATTTATTTATTTATTCAGTTAACACAGCATGTGAGGTATGTAGATGTAGCTTTGCATTTTGTATGAGTGTGATTAAATAAAGAGACATTGGAATGATCTTCAATCTGAAATCCAGATTGGTTCTTCTGGTTGGTTTCCAGATTGGAAATCTGATTGGTTCAAAAAGTAATAACACACCTCATCTCAACAGGCCGCTCCATTTCATTGTTGTATGCTGGTAAAATATAAGATTAGCTACATGCCAAAGTTGTGTACTTTAGAGGTTTGTTCACTTCCTGCCTTAGCAAAAACCACTAATAAATAAATGTATCATTTTCCTCAAACTTTGAGAACTTTCTGAGCTTTTACTTGTAAACTTTTACACACTGACTACTTAAATAGAAACTTTTCACTAGCAAACTCTCGTTCCTTATCCCAGCTTTCTCTCTTTCTCGGCTTGACCTCTAGCAGTGAGTTCATTCAGATGGAGCTTCATGTGGCCAATCACACTCTCCAGCCTAGCAGTCTGCTTCCCCCAACCAGCCAGTAGGAGCGATGAGGAGCAGGATGTGTTTTTAAGGAACCAAGGATCTGGCCTGAATCATTGAGACTGGTTCTGGGAGGAAGCTTTGTATGTTGCATGACAGTGCAGACCTTCATTGCTAGTTCATACCTGGTTTCTACTTGCTATCAAAACATAATATTTGAGTTATAACAAGTCTCTGAAGAGGCTCTGCATGAAATCAACCCCAGAATAAATAATCTTATGAACCGAGGTGTGAATCTAAGGACAAGAGCTTGTTAGAGATGAATACGATTTGTATTGCATAATTTACACCTTTCGATAACTACAATATAAATCAAAATTTTCACACTTGAACTTCCTTTTTAGATGTGTGTCTGCAGATACAGGTGATAGCAAGCTAACAACCTGGGAAGAATTTGTTTCCCTCTGAGTGCTTTTTTTTCCAGACAGACTGAATTTCAATAACCTCTGTGTTTGACAGTGAAAGGAAAAAAGATGGTATGCAATTTAAAGTGCTAAATCTTGGTTTTGACTGACATCTAAATGCAGATGTCATTGAATTCCGTTAGTATAAGAACCGACTAGAAACCACAGACTCCACCGGTTATATCACTGCATCACCATCTGCCCCTCGCTGACCTATTCCGTCCCGACATTTCCCCAAAAGCTGTTTGAAACCCCAACTGTGGACTCTTCCAGAACAGATCTGTTCGTCTTTAAATGTCTTCCTTTCTTTTATATAGAGTGTGCTATGAGGTCACTTCAATTCTCATCCATCTCCAAAGGTCACTGTTGTTCCCTTGAAAAAATGCCCTAAACTGCCTTTGTTTAGAACACCCACAAGTTTTGGGCACCCACTATTCAATATCTATGCAAACCGTTAAAAGGAAAATGAAAACCTTGTCATATTTGATATATCGCGCTGTAACATCTGTAATAAAGTGCAGTTCAGCCGACTGTAGTTAGAGTGGCTGTTTATATAAACATCTGACATTTAGATGCTTTGTTGTTGCGGGTTCTGTTGAGGTCAGCGAAACGACAGAATAAATTGCAGCCCGCAGAGGCAGGCAGAATGTTTGGATGGGGGGAGGAAAGAAGGAAAAAAGTAAAATTTGGTTCTCGTAGGATGTTTTTGGAAAGCGAGTGACAAGGAGAGGTTGATCTCTGACAGCATGCTTTTATTGAGCTGTCTGAGATATGTCAGAGACGGAGGTGTAGCTGAGTGCATTTGATGGCTTGTTTGTTTTTTGCAGTGTTTTTGACTCTAAAACAGGAGCATCGAGGAATAATCTTCAGTGTAATTAGCTTCTATTGATCCCAGCGATTGGGCTGAATTCAAACCGTGTTAGTGCCCCCCAGCTCTTCACAGTTGAGGTGCTCCACCAATATCCTCTACTAATTAAAGTCAACATGAAATAGCATGCACAGCCCATTTTAATTCAGTAATGTCAGTTAAAATGGATGTGCAACACAAATAAATGCAAGGAGGGGCTTAGTTTTATCCATCAGGATTCAATTAGATCATAAAAAGTGGGTGTTACGTACTAGAATGCAAGTTTGCACCCAATATGAGGAAGCTTTTTGATTAGGATGTGGTGGCTGAAGGTCAATTTCACCCCAAAGATAATGTTTCTTTTTAAATCTATCATTATATTGTAACACCTGGACAAATCTGAAACATTATAATTTGTAATAATTAACCAATAATCCATCAGACCCCTCACCCAACAACTGGACTGGGTGCCGGCATGTCTGTGAAGCCACAACTAACAACCAGAGGCAGACAAGGGCTGCGTTTCTCAAAAGCATTTTAAGCTGAGTTGATCGTAGAGACCATTGGTGGCAGTGGAATTATGATCTAGCTTACAATGCTTTTGGGAAACGCAGCCCAGGCCTCTGGTTACCATAGCAGCAAGGACACATTGCAAGGTAAGGCTGGTTTTATGGCCCAATGATATTCATCTCACCCCACTGAAAGTCACTTTGAATCAGACAAATACTGCCCATAGGAAAGGACTTATTTCATTAATTCATAGCCAATCCTTTCTATGAATGAATATGCATATCCTCAGATCATTGTGTGTATTTTAGTTAATTTTAGTTTCTGTTTTTAGTTTTTCAACTATAATTACCCTGATGTAAATGTCAAGGACCGCACTAGTTATTTAGCAAAACTGAGAAATAAGAATCTAAAGATTGCTTGTCTGTAACAGATCATTTAAACTTGCCATTTCATCTGTACATTTTATATCAATCATAAATGCCTTGTTCCAATACCAGTCATATTACAACTTGGCATATAATTCTGCTGCCATAATGACACGCTGAGGGGTTTCAAACTGAACCTGTCTGTTCCAATCTACACCTCCTGAGCCTCGTCAAACATGAAATGAAGATATTCCTCATCCCAAATCCCAATCTTAGACACAAGAGATGATTTGGAAAGCAGATCAAATCACCAGGAGAAAGATAACGATTGAGGTTTTTCTAATCGCCAGCAACAAACCTGACTAAATGATTCGCTATTCTCTCTGATTGTGCTGATGTTCCAGGTGCTTCAGTCTCATTAGCGCAGATGATATGCATTTTATATTCTTCATATTGTCAGATGAATAAATTGTCTCCCGATTGGAGCAGAGACGTCCAACTTAAATGAGAAATTCAGTGAATATTTCTTTCATTTCCCATATCATCTCTTGGTTACCCAGGAAGCAGCTTCTCTCTTGCTTCCTCTAGTCTTTCTCTCTCTCTCTCTCTCTTCTCAATTGGTAATCATAATAATGTAGCGGCCCATAATTATAATAGACCTGCTTGTCAGAGATACGGAACAGATTTCAAAGCTTAAATTATTCACAAGGCAACTGAACAAACAGATTTGAAACAAAAAGAAAGGCTGTGAAAATTACATATTATGTTCACTCTCATTCATATTAGAATGCAGTGCTGTCCAGGATTTCTGACTAGCTAAGCCAGATTTTTTTTAAGTTGTATGAAATATGATATTGTCTCTCTCAGTCCTGCTCATTGTTTTACTGTCTTTCAACCAGTCTTGTTATTATCAATTTTCAGTGTACTTCTAAGTCCGCATTGGTGCAACAGATAAACAAAGACTAAACACTGATGAAACTTGATGCTGAGGATTGTTAGTTATAATTGACCGAGAATCGTTTCACATTGCTCTACAACATACAACTTGTAAGTAATCTCTCTAAACCTGAGACCAATCTTCCCTCTAATGTTTCGATCTTGTTCTGTCCAAACCAGCCCGCTCTTGTTAGTGTTGTGTGCAATCTCATGTTGAATGAACTTGGTCTCAGCGCGTCCACAGAGCTGTTCAAACAGATTGAAGTAAAGGTCAACAAGACGGAGGAATAGCCACATGAAGCAAGCCTTGGCAATTTGCTTTTCCCTCTTATTTAGAGCCAAACTTTCATCAAAAAAGAGAAAGTTTAATCAAAGTGAGAAAATGAAAGGCTTGAGATTTCTGGTAGAGGCACAGATAAAGGGGACAGCATTGGGTCTGCTTTCACTCTAACACACTTTGTGAAAAGACACTGTTAGGGTTGTGATTGGTTTTTAGATACTTGTTTTGTCTCGCACCTCAGGAATTTATTTAAGGCTTTGCCTTCACCCTAAGCAATATATTTGCTCATTACTGTGTTGCCAAGTAAAAATGTTAAAGATTTGGGTTTCATTTTCAATTGAGAACCGGTTTATGTTTGTGAAACAAGACACACTGAGTTTAGTGCGTGTGAGTGTGTGTGTGTGTTTAGGAAGCAGAGTTTTGCTTTGGATGTGTGTCAGCGGTTCTGATCTGGCTTGTCAGACTTGTTTTACTCAAGCTCCCTCTACCCCTTCACCCAAGGGACATCCCAGTGACAGTTGTGAGCTTCTTCCTCTCTCAGTCCTCTTGCTTTCCATCACAAACTGTCATTCTCTTCTCTTTTCTATGGCTTTCAGACTCCCACAATTTAAGGTAACACATTATTTTAAGAACTAATTCTCACTATTAACTACCATGCATAATTCTAGCATATTGGCTGTTTATTAGTACTTTGATACTAAGGAAACTAAAAAGGATTGATTACGAAACAAACAAAAAAAAAATTAAAACAGCATTCTATTTTGCTCTGACATGACCACATTACAGTACATTTACTTCATGAGTTCATCTCAGATTTAAATCTGTTCTCTTGCATTTTAGCACAAAATGCAGATTATATTACTTCCTATTCATTTCACACACTGGAAATAGTAAATCAAGTCATGTGAATTGCATGGTGGGATACAGTATTCCTAGGCTACATTATCCCTGCGAGCCTACAGGGAATTAGTGGTTTGGAGAATGGATGGATGGGTGGATGGATACAGTTTTCCACACAGTGTGTTTTGTTGTATACTGTATACTGCACACTTTGTCAAAAGTAGCGAGCCATCCAGATATTGCATGCATATGGAAAATGTTTCTACTGTGCATAGTATATGAACTGAATACTAAACAAATACTCTGACTTGTATAGAAGTGTGATATTCTGAATATAGCCGTTCATTATTTCTCTCAGCTGTCATTTTATTTAGCACTTTTAAGCATTTTCTGTTTTGATAGTGCATCCTGTTTGTATCTAAACACCGTTTATTATTCCCTCTCCATTAAAACCGTTTAATGAAACAAAATGATTTGTGAAAACATTACAGCATAGCACAGATTTCACTCATAGTTGGAGTTATGAATTTTTTTTGATAAACAACAGGAGCTTTTATAAATACTACACCTTTGTTTTATTCAAGGTAAAACATTCAATACTAATACAATATGAGACTACAAACAATACATGTATACAATACAATAACTGTTGACAAATCAAGTTCTTGACCTTTTTTCTACACTCACTCTCATAGAGTGGTGATTGTTTCATAGCTGTGAACGCTCAGATGTCTCTCAGCTACTCTGAAGTCCCATTTCCCAAGTGGGATTGAGAAGGAAAAACAAATCTATGCAGCATCTGTGTCTTCCTCACTCGAGTGCATTACTATTGACTTGTAATGTGCTTCAGATACTTATGAAATTACTGTGTTAATTGAGCATCTGGTAACCCTGATTCTGTGCGATGCCCTCACAGTCAAAACGAGAAGCTCTTGAAACCATTAAGTGGCCAATCCTGAGATTAAGTTGATATTTGCCAATTACCATGTCACTTTAAGGGCACTCATTGGTCGTTTATCACCCTTCTCCTCAGGTGTCCTCTAATCTCTTCTTCTGCTTTCCACTGTCCAGATGAGTCCTTCAGACCACCCCCTGTTCACTCTGAACACTCAATGTGTCATTTCCTGTGTGAGCTGTAAGCTCCAGGTAAACCTGTCTCAAACCTGACCTCTGCTCCACCCCATCCCCGTCTATGGTTGCCATGGATACAGGGCCACCAAGTGTCTGTCAGGTGTCACGGACAGCAACCAGGTGTGACCTCTTGGCGAGCATCTGAATATGCAGAGTTCCACACGAGCAGCCTCAGCCAGCGCAAACAACATCTGACAGGAACAGACAGAGGAAGTAGGCCAGAGGTGATGACGTCTGTGAAGATGTTGGCCAGAAACTATGCTCTTCAGGATGGAAATGGTTATGGTCTTACTTTCCTGAAGCAGAATTTTTGTATCTTCTGTAATTCACAGCATAGCATGTGTGAGCTTTTCTTTTTCTCTTTTTGGTCTTTTACTATTTTATTGTCGGATAAATTATAAAAAGGACCTGAAATGACAGGTAGTGATAGAGTAAGTTAAAGGAAAAAAGTAGTGAGCCATGTCTGAACTTGCATTAGTCGTATGAGCACCGCAGTTTTTGGAGCATTCTGTATGTTGAATATGTTTTACAATATTACAGACTTAACTACTACATACTAAAATTAAATACCTATAAAACTATGGATGTACTGCGTAACTACATGTTGTACATAGTAGTTAAAGGAATAGTTCTCACCCTCGGGCTTAGCTAGTCAGAAAATGTACTCACTCTTGGTCTGGCAAACAAGTAGCCTAGTCCCACCCCAACTCAAGCCACTGGATGAGCCAGACGTTGACATGTCAGTCTGCTTAAAGAGCTATTTTATAGCATCACAGTGTCTGAGAAAAGCCAACTTACATAGTGTATGGCTATTTAGCACATTCAACTGAGAAAGTATTGATACATCATTCTTATAGCAACAGAACTGTTTGCATGCACACATACTGTTCCAGCCCAGCAAATTCCAATTCTTTGCTGCAGTCTGACTGGCACATGTCTGGGGCTGTAGAAAGAACAACACAAATACAGGTCTCTGTGTAAAGCAGGCTGTGGGCAATTACAGGCTCGTGTGATTGGAAATGAATAGCACACTGTGGTGAGAGGAATAGACTGCGTAATGGAACAAAGGGTTTTGAACAGCTGTTAGCTGGAAGCAGCGGGTCCCATTCTCTGAGAGATAAGATAGCACAGGAAGTGAAAGGTTCTGTCACTTGGGCTGACTTTACATGGCTTTTAGTGTATAGATAGGGTTGGTCATATCAGACCGGTAAACATGCAGAGACGCATGCACACATACTGTACACACATTGCTCTGTTGTTTACCTTTAAATCATATTTGATAAAGCTTCTGATTGGTCCATTTCTCTTTCTGACAGCATTAATCCATTTGATATTGCTGTGCTGTAAACAGAAGGTGGCATCAAAATCCATTTTGCTGAAGCTTTAAAAGACATTCACCTGTCAGTTTACTGATCTTAATAAATGGGGCCTTATGCTGCTGTCCTACATTAAAATAGCAGACAAGCTGACAAGAACATATCCGATTCATTAATTCTGAGTCTCTGAAATAGCTGCACATTACAACCAAATCCAGCTCTTTCCAACCATGCAGGCATATGCTTGTCAGCATAATAATATAATTAAGATATGTATAAACATAATACTTCAGCTTATGCATCTGGGATACTAAGAAATAGTTACTCTTGCATTTTATTAATATTGACTTCGATTCGATTAGAATTTGATGCTTTACTAAATGATCACCAACTATATATACTGGGTATATATAGTTGGTGAGCTTTTTATGTCTGAGAATTTGTCCACATAAACAACTTTTCTGCATATTTACTTGCATACATTTCATTGGTTATGTATTGGTTATGATGACAGGAATTAAGTTTTGTGCAGCTAACTAGTGTAGCTTATAGCCTGAAGAGCTTTTGTGGTCAACCAATTGTTGACTGGCAAACACAGTTGAACTCGTTGCTGGTTTCATGCAAAGAGTGCACTAATGTATCAGGCAGTCAAGCAAATTCATCAAAATCAACTGTAGATCTGTATAAAAATGATTGACGGCTTAATTTGGCCTGGGGGGTGCCAGGTGTAGAGGAAAACTGACAGAAACAATACACCAGGCTTAGGAGTTGTATTTTGGTTAAGCTATGTCTGCATAATACATTAAGTATTATTATAGCAATTGTAATCGATTATGCAATCAGTGCTTTGAATACTTCCATGGTCACATAGATCCATTAGGATGCATGTGTGAATTTTTATACTTATAATGGTGCTGTAAGATTTACTCAACAAAAACAGACAAAAAGTGATCCCATCAGAGTTTGGTGCACTCAGGTTTATTGGGCTTTAGTATAATAGATCTGTTGGGACTAGACTTGTGACCTCACTTTCAGATGCTGCTGAGCGGTCCATTGAGATTGTCTGGGTCGGCATTTGCTATGAGGAAAAGACAGTTTGCCCTCGAGCAGCTGTATGAGGTGACGGCGCAATCTCTGTTGGGTCCTCGGGGTCCTCCTGTCCCCGTCTCCCTCACCTTAAGGTTTTTAATGAACCAGAATAAAAACAGCTAAAATATGTGAGAGAGATATGTAAGGGATTTGTCTTGTCAAGACTTTTTGTGCATGTAAACATATGTGCTAATGTGTAAGAGGAAGAACATTGAGGGCAAAGAGATGTTACACTTTGAGAAAGTACACAGTGTAAATTGTGTTTCTGTTATGTCTGAATTGTTTTTTTTTCTTCTTCTGATTTTTCTGGCACTACCATTCCATTGATTTAAAAAAAAAAAAAATACTTGTATTCATCAGTGATGCAATAAATTGATCTTACAGTTATATTATAATGCCACAAAAGAAAAGATTTCTATTGAAAATAAATGCTGTTCTTATAACTTGCTGGAACTAGAAAAAAAAATTCTTAAACAACAACAAAACACTGGACTGGATTAATGGCATTAAAATATTTTGTATAATTTTTCTGTTGGTATAAATCTTAAATTCTTTTTTTATGAAGATGTTTTCTCAGTGAAAATGAAAGAAGAAATACCAGTATGAAATATAGAAGAAATGTAAGTAAACATGCAGCCCCACCCCGGAATGTCTGGATTTCATCCAGTCAATTTTTAGCTCTTTATCTATGGATTAAATCAGCTGTTTTACGGGAGCCATAGATCAATGATATAAAAGACATCAAAATCAATCAGCCTTGAGACTGTATTTTTCTGTTTTTTTGATTACCAGTGCCGGAATAACATGCACGCCTTCCCTGTTCTCTTTCAAATGCCTCTGTTACTCTTCCTAGCTGAGAGAGAAATCAATCATAACTCAATGCTTTTGACATGCTCAATGGCACTGTCTGATTGGCTGCGGCTAGTCCAGTGATTTCTCATTACCAGCACCTCATACGGTACCCCTTGGGGCTTCTGTGACCCCTGTGATTCTGCCACTGTTACTGTGATGTCTGCTCATCTTGCTGCTGAGATGAAATAGTGCTTCTCTAACTAGTACAGCATTGTTTTATGAGAGGCTACTGCATCAACAGGCCGCACGGATTGTGCTTGTTGTGCATTCACTTCCTGTGTGTTGTTTTGAAGTGATATGGTGGTTGAGTAATGAAGTCTCCACAGGTTATTCTAAGAACACATGGTTATTTTTCTTGGTCATTAGCAAGCAATGTTGTTGATTGAAAATCCAGCCTCCTGGTGGTCCAGCACGGAAGTCTGCTGTGGTGATAGAGGTTTATCAAACATTCTCACATCTAATCTGTGCAGGGACTGTTATAAAGTGAAGCAAAACAGTACATCATGCTGTTTATTTTATAAGATTAATGATTATATGTCTTTGTCCTGTGTCCTGTGGTGTGACAGTACAGGCGTCACACCAGTGGACATTATCTGTTACGCCAAAGGAGGTTTATGCCTTTTGTGTCAGGTAATGACCCTGCTATTCAGAGCTAACCTGTCATTAGCAGTTAGCAAGAAACATTTGCATGATTTTCCATGATCGTGTAGTTTAACATAGTTTTTAATGTGAAAATATTATTTAGGGGTGTCACACCAAAGGACAACAAAACGTAACACTTTTACAGTGGTTCCAAAAAAGTTAAGTATTTGAACAGTTCTGTCTTGGGCTTCACAAGGGGCTTCGGTAACATGACCTTGAATGAGGTCCTTCAACTAATTAAAGTTGTGAGTGGAATTGGTCGATTTAAAATCAGGATATGGAGTCACACCGGAGGACATGCTTTTCAGTGATAAAATGTATCAAGTTCCTATGCTTTTAGAAATACATGGATGAAAAAAATTATTGCCGTTTACTAAAATAGACACTTCTAAAATTTCTGCCTGAGGTGTTTATTAACAATTTTATGCTTTTCTTTTTAATTTATAGAAGTTGTAATTTATTGAAACATGCTTGAGAGAGTCACCCCATAGGACAATTTAGAGATTTGGCTCAAAAATAAAAATAAAAATCTAATAACACTGCAGCTTTTGTAACAATAGGTCCATGTAGGACAAAGAAATCTTTAACCATTTACTGCATTTTAAATAATGACAATAATAATTATATTAATTTTTGTCTTGTGTGACAGTGAAAATGCCATGTCACGTCAACAACCCATATGTGTGTGTGTGTGTGTATGTGTGTGTGTGCGGGCGCGCTGGTCCACTTGTGTGAACAGACATTTGAAGCAGGCTGTTGCAGTATACCATGTGTCAGATGAGATTACAGGAGCGTTTACCCCTTCACAGTGTCCTTGAACTGCCAGCACTCAGTCAGAGATTGAACTCTTATGTGTTTACTCGTGCTCTGAGACCTTGTGTGTGTTAGTGAGGCCATAAAGTACTGCGAGATCTGCAGTAAAGTTGTGAAAATATTATGAAACTTACCATGTTTCTTAATGACAAATATAAATAAATAAATAAATTGTATTTAAAACTGTATTAAAAGTTGTTAGACTTGAATATTTAGATTTGACTCAGATATCGGTTACATATTGAATTTAGGACCACATATGATAGTAACCCAAATTGGATGCAATGAAATCATATCTGATGCTGTACTGTATGTGTTTTTGCTGTTTATGCACATGTAACAAGATGCACTTACATTTCAAAAGTTTCAGGTCAGTGAGGTTTTTTTTTCTTTTTTCTTAAAAAAAAAATGAAATTAATACTTTTATTTATCAAGGATGCATTAAATTGATCAAAAGTAAGGACAGTTATAATGTTGCAAAAAATCCATTTCAAATAAATCTAATTCTTTTAAACCTTCCCCAAGAAGCATAAATTCATGTATTATGGTTTCCGCAAAAATACAATCAACTGGTTACAACATTGATGATGATAATAATAAGAAATGTTTCTTGAACAACATCAAATCAGCATATTAGAATGATTTCTGAAGGATCATGTGACTGAAGACTGGAGTAATGATGCTCTACCATCACAGGACTAAATAACATTTTTAAATATATTAAGATAAATTTAGGACCGCATGTGCTAGAAGGCCAAATCAGATGCAAAGAGATATTTTAAGTTAAAAAATATTTCACAATATTTTTATTTATATTGAATGGCTTTCAAATGTTTGTGAAAGAGAAAAATCTTGTATTGTACAGTAGATATATAGTTACGTTTTGTTACAGTGCATATTAACGGGATCATGAAATGAGAAATCAAAATTTCCATTTTTTTTGTACCTTTACAACATTTTGCAAGTGTCACAGCTTAAATATCTTGTGTAAATTTAAAATTGACACCTGTCTACACCAGACAAAATGCTTTGTCTGTAAATGATAGATTTTTATATGGTTCAATAGCAAGGAGGCATTGATGCTTTTTCTTAAGCAATGACATTATCCAATCACAACAGCAGCTGATTACGGACAAGACTTAAAGCAACCGCCCTCTTAAAACGGATCATTTTATATGGAGGTTCAGAATGAGGGTTGAATACAATCATTTTTTTCAAATATGTGACTATATATTGTGCTATAATAATAATAATAATAATAATAATAATAATAATAATAATGATAATAATAATAATAATAATAATAATAATAGTAATAATAACAATAACAATGAATAAAAAAGATTTCATGTCATGACCCCTTTAAGAACTGCATAAAAAATAGTTGGTAACATGTATTTAGGCTTAACTGATAATCAGTTATAATCAGATATCACTTACATATGGGATTCGGTTGGGAGTTGCTCCATTGACTTCCATTGTATGTGCATTTCTGTCAACACTTTTTCTGTGTTATTCAACTGTGTGTGTCTGTATATATATAATGTATAGAGAGAGAGAGAGAGAGAATGTGGTGAGGAATTTTATTAAAGAGAACAGTGCAGGTGAACAACTAGGTCACACTGCACAGAGCAGTAAATGCTACACAACTGTTTTTCCTCCTCCTGCCTTCCCTCTCGATTTCCTCTCTTCAGTATTATATTTCTAAAGGCCTGAGCTCATGTGTTAGTGTATCTTATGGCCTTGAGTCCAAATACACCAAAGTTCACTGCTTGGACACATTTGGCCAATGAAGGTCTCTTCCAGCAGTGTACTCCAGCAGTAATGTGAAGGCTGAGAAACAGGCCTTGGTTTGCCAAAGTTCTTGCATTTAGTATTTTTTTCACCTGTCACAATCAGTTTCTACTCGCTGCCTTAGTCTCTGATTCAAACCGTGTGCTTAATTCCCATGTCAGTGATGCCGTTCCAGAAACATGAGTTGTTCACTGCTTTAATTGTTCTATTCACAATTGCAAGAATTATGAAGTGTTTTTTTTTTTTATCTTAATGTTGTCCCACTGTTGAGTTTGCCATAGGCAAGGTTTTAATTACCATGCAGCCCAGAGGGAAATATTGAAATTCATCCAGAAAAGCAACAGAAAAACAAAGCAATTTCAGTTGATAATTACATGTACAACTTCATTGCAAGACAAAAATGTAGTTAACTTGTCTTGCCACTTTTTCTCTGTGATGGTACTATGCATTTAAACTGTGTTAGGAAGCATTTAAAGCGTTTTTTTTTTTTTTTTTTTCTTTTTTTTTTTTAACCCATTCAATCTTGATTGGTTGGTTAGTTCACCTATCGGGTCACAAATGCAAAATCTGCCACACTGTAGGCCTGCGCTTAAAACTCACTGCTCGTGTCAGGCATATATTTGTGTGAGTGACCAAAGGGAGAACAGGCTGATGGGCCCGGAGGGGTCACACAGCTGGACCGGGAGTGGCACTGGACATTCACAGCAGCCTTAGGGAAATGTGCACTGGAAGCATCCTCTTAATGCTGCATTACACATACAAAATCACATGCTGACACCACCACACTTGCTGTAGCCTAAAGCGGGAGCGGGAACTCAAGATGGCCTACCTTTGTCCACACATATCCCATCGTTCCTCCAGCTCTAGGGGGGTTGGGTGCACACAAAACACTCAGCCAGCCCACGATCCAGCTAAGCTGCAGATCGCATCTCTATTTTTGTAAGTGCATGGTGGTGGATTGATTGTGGCTGGCAGCGTCGTGAGGCTGGGCTCCAGCATATAAACTAATGTTGGTTTTTCTCTCTACCAGCACCAGTGTTCCCTGAACTCTTTTCCGAGAGTGGGCTGAGCACAGATTCCCATGGATTTGAAAAACTTCACTCCATTGTGTGCCTTTATGGATGTGCGTTCATGCTTTGAGAAAGCAAATGGTTTTAAGTTGTCAGGGGAGCCCATAGATCTTTATTGAGTGGGCAAGAAGTGCTCTGCCCAACAACGATGCCACAATATAGCAAATAATACTAAGGCAGAACTTGCTAATAATAAATGTCAAGTACATATTGCTTCTTTCTTTTGTCTGATAAAGTAAATCCCATGCAAGCTTAAAATCAGTTCGCTTAGAGATTTTGCAAACAGAAACTAAAGCCATTTGATCTAGGAGATTTTCTCTTTGATAAAAATTCTCTTAATAAAAGTCCCATGTTTTTATCTCATGCAGACAGAGTAGCATCTTTTTATTTCTCATTCATCTTCAGCGTCAGAACTCACCAATAGTGTCTCGTTTAGACGAGCAGCTAATTTTCATTTGAAGCTCTTCAGTTTTGAAGTCACAATTGTGGCACAGTCTCGGGCCTGTGAAATGTGACTCCTTTATTGTCGGCACTCATCATTTATTTTATCTCTGCTGTAGTGTCTTTAAAGATGAAAGGAATTAGCGAAGCATGAAACAGGTTCATCCATTTTCTATTCTTGCCAATACTCACAAATCCAGCAAAAGCATGGCCACATTTTCATATCTCGGGGATATTTTACCTGCCTGCACATTCAAGTCCAAATTCACACGTAAGCTTCCTAATTGCATTGAAATTTGCTTCTTATATTTCATCTTATGCAAGAAATATTGTGCCTAATTATGTATTCATAGAAACCATTAGGAGAAGGAAGCAGGCATCTTAATGCATTTATTTTAAGCCCTAATTTAATGTAAGTGGTCAGATTTATGCATTTAGAATAATGATCATCAGCATTCATCAGCTCCTCCTGTGATCTCTCACTCCAGAACACTCTCTTAGTGTCAGAAATGCTTCATCATTCCCGCAGGTAACAGAATAAAAGGGAGATGAAAATGCAATTGGCAAAGATGAAGCATGCTTAGAGATGGAGCCTCTTCTTGCACTACGCTTTAGTCATCAAGTGTCTCTGCGTTTGGAAAGTTACTCTTGATTTCCAAATCAGTGTGATTCAGGAATAATGAGCTGCCTAACGTCTGTTCTGTTGCTCTGTGTGCCAGTGAACAGCGATACAACTCTATCTCTGTGTAAATAAAGCAAGCACCCACCAGAGAGATCCCACAGCAAGTTGAAATGTGAGATGAGTTGGTATTGAGACAGACACATGGTGTTAGTATTTAAGAGCATCTTTTTTTAGGCTTTCCTATAAACACAGACTCACAACCGTGTTATGGCTTCAAACAAACTCTTCTTTTTTTCTTTTTTGTCTTTTTGATCATTCACTTGTGGCTAATAGACGCATTTAACTTGCTCCAGTTTCTACCACAACAAAACAGAATCATGTAAGCACATACAGCATCTTGATCCAGACAGAAGAAAGCGTGTCTCAAGACCTCTTCTCTTGGGGGCCAGTTCAGCTGACTAATGTGTCCTGCTCTGTCCTCATTTGGTGAGGCTTTTGAAGCTAAAGAGGTTGTAGCAATATATATCTTGACTAAACTTGGCCTTCTAGCAGTCGCTCCCATATGACTGAAACTCGGACACACATGGTGCTTTTCAGGCTAGTGTTGCTGTCCAAGGTGCTGAATCACACCACCCACATTGTCATAAGAGCTGTCCAAGGTACTGCTCCTCTATCAGATATTGCTATTTAAAGTTCTGTAGCTGATGATTTGCCATGTTTCTTCATTTTGGCACATTATATATTTAAAAAAGGCGGGGGTGGGGGGGTGGGGTTATATTATTGTTTTATTATTATCATCATCCTTTTTAATTGCTTGTTTTGTTTTTATTACATTGTTGTTTTGTTTTTTGTTTACATAGTGCTTAAACAGATTTTTTTTTCTTAACAAAAAGGTTGTTTAGTTTCAGTGTAGTTTTAGCTTCCATCCCTTGTAAAACAACGTCACGATGCATACTATGCTTTATCAGAAAGTGCACCATAATCAAAATGACGCTATTAGAGTTTGCTGAAAGTGTTATTTGTCAAACTCATAACAAAACAGTTGCAGTTCTTGCTGCTATAAATGTCATTGCTGTAACCGCTCTTCTGCATGCTGCTTCGTCATTATGCTGTTATTGATTTCAGTTTTATCAGCCCCTAAACGTCATCTACGAAAACAAACGGTAGCTTGTTTTATGATCAGATGCCCCCTCCTGTCTAATTGTCTCTGATTCTTTTCTTTTTTCAGACTACCTGATACTGATTGAATATACAGTTTGAAAACTTTTTTTTTTTACACTAAATATCTGTTAACAAATATATGGCCTATAAATATGTGAAAAACAACTATATATATGTGCAAAAAAAAAAAACAATAATATATATATATATATATATATATATATATATATATATATATATATATATATATATATATATATATAAAAACATGACACAAACCTGAAGTAACAGGCAAAAAAAAAAAATAATAATAATTCATGATGCTTATTTATTATGCTTATATTCTTATATTCAGAACCCTGACATCTGCCACACTATCCATCTTTCATGCCCCTTTGTCACTCAGCCCGACACCGTTTCATCTTATATCACCAAATTTTGCCAAGAGGTCTTTGAAATGCAGACTGTTTATGAACATTTGAGAGAATTTATGTGTATATGTAGATGTTTCCCAACTTAGTCACAACAAGGCATTAAAAAAAAGCCTTTGAAGTATTTTGATGTTTCTTTGCTGCTCTCTTGCCAGTTTCATAAATAGGTCAGAAGCTCTTTGCATCACTTCTGTTCATCTGGTGGGCATATAGTGTGTATATTCATTCTGGCATCCCTCTTCTTTTCCTTTCCTCCTGCTCTATGCTCCTGCTTATTTTAAGTCTTTTCCTCCGGAGCTGTTTCTGTCAACTTTACAGATGTACTTTATTATTTATCATACACAACTGGTTCTTAGAGAAATACTCATTCATTCCCAGAAGACAGTGTAGTATTACACTCATGCATCAATGGCTGTAATTTTTGTAATTTTCTTAGGAGCATGTGAAAGAATTTCACTTTAAGGAGGTGTGATGATACACTATTTTTTCTGTTAGTCAAGTTTGTGTTCTACAGAGAAAAACTTTTTCCTTTTAGATGAGCTTTGTGGTTTTGTTTGTGTGCCAATTTCTACTGAATCCATTCAGCTGCGTTAAATTGACTGATGCATTTATCTGGGCTAAAAATGTGTGTAGTTTATAGTTGTGTTATGTATCATTTGAGTTTATTATAGAGGATACGGTTATGATAAAACGTCAAACTGCTTATATGACTTTATTTACTGTTTGTAAGCCGATCTTGCGCTGCAGATTTTATAGTAAGGAAGTGTATTGACACTTATGTTCGTGCATGTGAGTAAACCCTATATGCTTGCAAGGCCTCACATCATAGCAACAGGCATCTATCTCCATTTATGATGATAATTTGCATCTTCTCAGGCTGTAGATTATTCAGTGTCTGGAGGATTCTGTCCTCCTCTGCACCAGAAATTCAGACACAGCCAAGTTGTGGTCGCACCCATAGCAGATTCATAGAGATGACACACATGGCAATGACGCACACGCACATCTGATCCACCTGGCTTGACTATGAACCACACTCATATTGCAGCCATTCCAGACGCACTGAGAACTCTTCCCCACAAGTGCTGTTCAAAAATATATTCTTCTGACTCTGTTTACCCTTGAAGTTTATATGAGACAGCATTCGTAACACACTTTGCTTCTTTAGCAGATTTCCAATGAGAATGCTCAACAAGGGACTAAGAGGACAAGGAATAAGCCTGTGGTAGTAAACATTTCTTTCTTTATTATTTTTTTCAGTATTGTTTTAGTAATAATAATGTTGTTTATGATAATTATACTGTATATGTGTGTGTGTGTGTGTGTTTATATATATATAATCTGTGTGCAAAAATTTAGTTGCATTACACTGAAAGTATAACACATTTATATTTATAATACTTGTATTATTATTATTAATATTATTATTCAAACTCTTAAAAATAATTTTCAGAAATTCATATAAGCTGACATAAAATATACGTATCAAATAAAAACAAACTTAAAAACTTAAATCTTGCTTTACCAATCAACTGAAATAAGTTTGAGTTGGAACTATTAAAACTGAAACTGAAAAAATGAATAAATGGTTCAAAGTTTAAAAATAAAAAATAAAAATCTAAAGCAAATAAATAAATATTATAATAGTACATGAATAATACTGATTTAATGTTGCTGGTAGTAGTAGAATTACAAACCTGCTGCACACCTTACGTTTTATAAGAACCGATGATTTTGTCCAAATTGACATTGGAAAACCTGGAAATATCACAATATTTTAAAATTGTGATTTCCAGATCTGAAAAAGTCAAGGAAATGAATAAAATCTAAAATAGTCATGAGAATTTCTGTGTTCATTCTAGATATCTAGGGCTCTAAAATATTTAATAAGAAAGTATTAAGCAAATTTTTTGCTTATTTAGTCTCATTTAAGCCTAGAACCTCTGGCATATATCTTGGATGCACAGTAGATTGATAGTCCAGACTGAAATGGGCATGCAAGTCTTGTGTACTGACCTTGATTTGATTTTCTATGGCATTAATCCACTCCACTCTGTCTAGATGTTTGACTTTAGCTGTTTTAATAAGACTGACCTCTTCTATCTGGTGACTTTAAAATATGAGATTCTTTGCACTGCGGTTTTATATTTGTCTAATGTAATTCAAGGAAAGGATAAAACATTTTTAGAATCCTCCTCTTTAGTGCTGTGGCCGTGTTCCCTCTGTTCGCATTAGAGACTGAATGGGACGAGTCACAGTGCTCAGATGTTTCCAGACGGAGTGTATTATCAGCGCTTCCTAGTCCGAGGGGAGGTTGTTAGCGTCTCATCTTCATGCAGAAAGAAATAAATCAGAAGCAGTGAAGGCACTTGTGTTACTCCTCAGACACTGGCTTATGCAAACCTTGAGGGAAGAGGCGTTAGATTGATTGTTAAAGCTGACTAGGAAAGCAGGAAACTATCTGAAGAGCAAGATAAATCCTGTTTAAAGAAATTTCCACGTCTGGTTAGACACCCTGGCATGTGACTTCCAGGCCTCATAGGCATTGTTCTTGAGGTCAGTGAATGCTGCTTTGATATGGCAGGGGACTAAGAGGAAAGTATGGGCCATGTTGTTAATTGATAGTTAAAGTGTTTTCCAGGTCTACTCATGAGCGCTGTTTGTCAGTCAGTGGAACGTCTGGGACTGGGGAAGCTAAAATCCTCAGTGTTTTCTTGGTGGCTGAATGGAAAATTTCATATTTCTCGCTTTTTAATTTCCTGACAAACAATGGATGCTTTTTTAATGCAATGAAGTACAAATTATACACATTATAATTAGTAGATAAACACATAGATAGCTTTTATCTCTGTTTTTATCATTTTTGTGCCACAGAAAATGATGGGAAACATACACTACGGTTTAAACGTTTGGGGTCGGTAAGATTTTTAATGTTTCTGAAAGAAGTCTTTTCAAGGCTGTGTTTATTTGATCAAAAATACAATAAAACAGGGATATTGTGAAATATTATTACAATTTAAAATGATTGTTTTCTATGTGAATATTTTTAAAATGTAATTTATTCCTGTGATGCAAGTGTCACATGATCCTTCAGAAATCATTCTAATATGGTGATTTGCTACTTAGTAAAGATTTCTTATTATTATCAAAGCTGATATATTTTTTTTTTTAATATTTAAATATTGAATATTAATAATTGTAATTCTTAATAGTTTTGTGGAAACTGGGATATGTTTTGTTTTTTCAGCATTCTCGATTAACAGCAAAAAAATTAAAATAAAATACTAGTAAAATGCCCTTTTTTGTTTTGGAATGAGACAGTAAGGTGGAAGTTTCCATGTAGTGTACTGAGAAGTTGGTTTGTGATGTGTGTCAGTGTTTGAGCTGAGTTATGAGTGCAGTGTCATTTGTGCATGTGAGAGTAAGAGGCGAGATCCGACATCCTCAGAAGCCTTAGAAAGCTGCTCTGAAAGTTCGCCTCTAAGTCACACTTCATGTTCAATCAGAGAGGCATACTCTCGTCAAACTGAGGAGATAAACAGGAGCTTCTGCTGCATGTGTTGCATGATGGCAGCATGATGTTGCCAATGCTAGCATCCACCACAGCATTCAATCTTGCTATATCTTTTCAGTTATTCATTAAAGCTCGTTTTCCCCTTTAAAAAATGCATTTGTAATTGAATACACCTCCCTTTTTGTCATGATTGTTACAAATATTCCATTATTCCCCAAGTCTGGAAGTAAACTAGATAAGAGACAGGCAGAGAGCATGAGATTTGCTCTGCAACATTCTAATACACATTTCAGGCATTCTCCTTTCTTTTCAATTTCCCTCTTTGACGACTTTACAAATAGAGCGTAGGAAACTGCGCCAGTGGACGGGGAAATAGAGATGCCTGAGCACTGCGTCTATCTCCTCTGGCAATCTCCGCTGTACTGTAACAATCCCGTCATGTTCCAGAGAGGATTAAATGGGCTTTAATGGCAGACTTGTCTCTGTATTTCCTGGAGAGTGTTTTAATCTGCAGGAATATCCCTTTCTTTTGAGGGTTTATGTCAGATTTTCTACTGCCCTCAATGTTCTGCTTAATGGGGAGTCTGGGAGATTGGGAGAGCATGTCAGGAAGCAGGTGTTCAGCATCAAGTGTGAGCAGTCATCAGAAAGGCAGTTTAGTACAGAAACGTCCCCCCACACTGCCGTTTAGACTCAGCCTGACTACAATAGCACCTCTCAGTTGCCTTACAACAATGAGAGCCATTACAGTGTGGTGATGTACCGTACCATCTGAGCAGATACAGCTTAAGACATCTGCGTAACAAAATACTACATTTTCCTATAGCCGTGGATGTCTGTAAAATCGCTGACTTTCACCTCTCCTTTTTTCATCAGCAGATAAAGACGCTCGGCTCAACTTTTTTGTTCCCTAATGTGTGTATAGCTACATGCTTAAAGCTTAATGATCAGGTATTCTGAATCACTAAAGGATGAATAGATTCATAAAATTCACCTGAATTAGGTGTGTGTCTGTATTGAGTGCAAAACACAGTAGTATGGATAAGAAGGGATGTTTTAAGGGGGAATAATTAAAAAAAGTCAATGGATTCAGACACCCCACCTTCTGTCATCACATTGTCCTGACACTTTGTGTATTAGCGAGGGTCATAAATAATCAAAACTAGCTCGCGGAGTCATGCTGTATCTGTGAATGGCTCCAAATACCAAATTATACAAATTGAGGACAACAAAAACCTCTCTGTGCAACTTTGGAGATACAAAACGGCGTTCATTTACATTTTCATTTCATTTTCTATTGGCCCGTAGCACTGAGTACAGAATCAATCTTTCTAACTTCATTTTCAATATATTAGGAGGATGGTAGGGAGAGCCGGGGAAATATTGATTGTCTGAACGTGCATTGTGTCTCCGCACAGATTGAACTCTTTGTATGAATCAAATGAAATTGCAGTTTTTCTTATCAGGGTGAAAATGAATAAAGAGAAAAAGAAACACGAGAGAATGATAGTGGTTATTTCATCAAGCAAAACCATGACAGTTACGCAACAAGTTACAGCCCGGCATGAAAAAAAAATCACCCCGGCGGCGGGTATAACATTCCAGCAGACTCAACATGGTGAAGACATGATTGCTGTATGTCCAAGGTACAAAAATCACCAAATACAAGAAAAATTGGCTTTGGCAAGTGTAAAAAAAAAAAAAATCTATCTATCTATCTGGGACAATACATGTGGCAGTGCAAAGGTCTATGTGAAATATTCCTCAGTTTATTTGTTTGTGTTTATTGATTGATTGATTGATTGAATGTTATTTGTCACTAATATACATACATTTTTAATACACATAATGCAACATAATGCAAGTTTTATTATTATCTTTATCATTTATTATCATTATTATTTATTTATTTACTATTGGCAATTTTGGACCCTGTGCATGTCTGACCAAGCACTTTAAAAGTTTTGGTAATTGTTCAGAAGGGACATACAGTATATGTTTGAAAGAAAGGGGCTGAGACGAGACAGAAGGCAATATGATGAGAATCTGTTGGTGGATAGACAGCACTTTACCTGAGCTCAGAGTTTGGGGAGCAGAAAGAGTGCAAGAGAGATGGAAAGATAGAAAGGGACAAAGACATGAGAGAAAGAGAGAGAGAGGCCTCTAATGGTGGTTGTATATTAAACAGCTGTCTGTCTGCACACTGTCTGATTGATGGTCAAAGACAAGCTTCATTTCCTTGCCTAGCCAAAACTTCATCTTGTTTCAGAAAGCAGTCATGGATGTGATTCAGGTAGAAAATTGGACCCATTTCCATGGGACTACATCCTTGGAATAAGCACTTGTAGACACACATATTTTCTCCCCATCATCCTCAAATGGTTTTAGGCTCTCAAGAGACGTACAAAGCTATTGTGTGGCAGCCATCAGTGTAACTGAATTAAATTGCTCAGTCATGCACTGTTTATTCAAATTTTCATTAATGGAATAGTCATCTAGCAGAGCATCCGAGCTATTTTAGTAGTAAATGGCAGCCACGGCTATCCCTAGTCTCCATCCACTTTAATTTTATATAAAAGAGCAGCTTGGACATTCTGCTAAATATCTTCTTTGAACGCAAGACAAGTCGTAGGGTTTTGAGTAAATGATGGCAGAGGTTCAAAACCATCTTTTGATGTGAATGTGCATGTGTGTGTATTAGTTCTCAGATAGTTCATTATTCACGCTCAGTTGCAGAAGTTTTGCATGTTTGCACCGGTCATCAATCGTATTTCAGACCAATAACAGTTTTTATTAGGCTGAACAAATAATTCTGCTGAGAAGAGAATAAGTCTAGTCCCCACAAACACTGAATGAGTGAGAAAAAAGAATGAGTGAGTGTTATTCCAGCTTACATTGCATCTATTTCAAAAGATCTTTCTCCTCAAGCTTTTTGTATCTTTGAAAATTCATTGCACACCTGCTGGTACCACTTTGAGAGCAGCATTATACTAAAAAAATCAAGCTGCAGGATATATAAATATATGTATTTTTCATAGAATAAAATGCTCCAAATCGTCTGTTCTGGAAGGACAGATATATACACTGATTGGACTGTAATTGCTTTATTACCTCACTTTTATTTCATGAGTCATCTGTCTGAGTTTTTCATCATGAAGTTTGAAGTTGGGCAGCCAGATGGACTGCAACAATAAATGTGAGATAATGTGTTTTCAGAACTCGGGCATGAGATTGATAATGGTGCCAAAATATGCCAGAAAATGTAGGCTAAGCGATATATCTTTTTTGGCCATTATTAGAACATCATTTTCAGTTTCAGGACTTACATCTTTACATCCTTCAACCAGCATCAGCTGTTGGCATCAAGATATGTCACACTTTGTTGGCATATTTACATGTATAGATGATCCGTAAGAGTGTTTAAACACCCTCATCTTGCATTTGATCTAAGTCATGTCTCTGGCTGTCTGACATCACAGTCCTTCATGTGTCGGTGTATAATCCACGTGATCCATTATCAAGCAGAACGCAGGAAGCATATGTTGTCAGACTTGTTGGTTTTGGTTCATGACAACACATCGCGAGAGTGAAAATGTCATCTCTCTGGTTTGTTTGTGTGTACGGCAATATATCTGGCGCCAGTGGCAAAATAAATGACAGTTTTCAGATGATTTCATAGCATCACTGAATTCATTAAGAGAATCCAATCTCGGAGGTCTCTGTATTTCATTCTGGCAGCAGCATGCCACCGATCTTCCCCAGTGCCAACCCCCTCCTAGCAGGCAAACAGACTGGAACTGGAAGTTTTTTAAAACATGATAAATTAACTTGAGAAGCAGAGTTGTTTTGAGGTAAAACCTAATTTCAGATAGTGTATCTTGAATAAAGTTTATAAATTCAAGATTGAAATATATATATTTATATATCAGAATTTATCATATAAAATAATAATAATATAAAAAATAGAATTTAGTGAGGTTAATTTTTAAAACAAGAAAAAAAGCTTAAATATACACCATTGTTTGAAAGATTGGGGTCTGTAAGAAGTCTTTCATGCTCACCAAGGATGCAGTTATTTCATTTATAATTTATAGTTAGTTTATTAGTAACAATGTAAAAGTCTTTACTGGCACTTTTGATCAACTTGATGTTTCTTAGAGTATTAATTTCTTAGAAAAAAAAAAAAAACTTATGGACCCCAAACTTTTGATCAGTTCCGTGTTCTCGAAACTGTATTTAATTAACCATATTCCATTAGATAATTTTTACTGGTAATCAAGATAAAAAATATTAAGAAAATTTTCTTTTTCTCTCTCTCAAGTGTATACAGCATTCTTTTTTTCTCATAGTTGAAACCTGCAGATAGTGAGAGAATAAACTGGGCAGGTGAGGAGCATGCTGGGAAACGTTGAGCTCTAACCCTGCATTATGCATGGATGACATACAGACATAAACACATTTTCCAGTCTGCAGATTTCTCCGTCTTATCCAGCGATGTCCTATTGCACTCGCCGGAGTGTTTAAACACCTAGCGTGAGTCCCCGAGGGTGAGAGGAGGAGAGAGGGAAGATAAGAGGTGAGAGTAATGTCAAAGCTCCTCCCCTCTGTGCCTCACCTCTTCTGGGGGAAATTTCTATCTGCGTTGTGTATCTGTCTATCTCTTCTGCCGTCTCCCTGGCACGGCTCCTCTAGCTTTCCATTTTTTTTCTCTCGTGGGCCGCTTTTTTCCTATGGGTCTCAAAGATTGGCCAGTTCAACTACTACGGCCACTATAATCCCAGAGTTCACAGAACACTTTCCGTGTCTTCTCCCTCTAGTGTGTGTGATGAAATTAATTGAAAAGAAAAGCAAATAGCTGCTCAAGGAGCTTGGGTATTGTTATCATTATAATTAATGGATGGAGCTGAGTCCTGTTTTCTCTGTGGCCCATTAGCTTCAGGGTTTAGGGATCTAATGAGGTGGCTTTCATTTGTTGCCAACTGTACTGTGAAGGAATCACTCAAATGAAGCGGAAGACACTGTCATTTGGGATGTCCTGAGGAGAGGCTGACGGGGCTCAGATGTGGTCAAGAATCGCCAAGTGAGGCAGGCCGGATCGCACTAATATAGCACTAAACGGCACGGCTGAGCAACTGTAATACAGGAGGGAGCTTTATCTATCTATTGCTATACCCATGGCTATGCCCCATTCCTGTTTGTGGAAAGATTTGCCACTTCCTAAATAGCTTTTACTGTACAGAAAGCTGTTTTATCCAATTCTTTTCAGTCTTTTGGAAGCTCACATGTAATGACATTTAAGCGGATCCCTTTGAGAAAAAGTGTAACTCTCACTGTTACTGGAGTTTTAGGAGGTTCTTGATACAGTCCTGTAAGTGCTTGAAAGTGTACTGTACACTAAAATAATGTAAGACTGCTGATTGTACTGGACTGAACACATGTGTCCACTGGCACAGAGCCTCTCAGTATTGCCCACAACACTCTTCTGCTTGAGGGATATATCTGAAAAACAAGCAGCTGTTTAGCTGTCTTGAAAAGTTTGCAACACCAGAATGTTCCAAAGAGCAAATGACTTAAAGGGATAGTTCACCCAAAAATGAAAATTCTGTCATTAATTACTCACCCTCATTTCCAAACCCGTAAGACCTTTGTTCATCTTCGGAACACAAATTAAGAAACTTTTGATGAAATCTGAGAGCTTTCTGACCCTCCATAGACAGCAACGCAACTAACACGTTCAAGGCCCAAAAAGGTAGAAAGGACAGCATTAAAATAGTCCATGTGACATCAGTGGTTCAACTTTAATTTTATGGAGCAACGAGAATATTTTTTGTGCGCAAAAAAAATCAAAAATAACTTTATTCAACAATTTATTCTCTTCCGTGTCAGTCTTCGAAACACATTCCCTTTATGGTTACAAATTTGCTAATATTTGATTATTGACCTAGGAATCATGCAGAATCTCAGTAGTCCTGTTTTAGATGTTTCATTTGTTTGTTTGTGTAGAATGCTGTTTGTCATTAATATACATATATTTTATGCAAATAAAAATGTATTTATAACAATGTTTGTCACATACACATTTTAATACTAATATTAGAAAATATTATTTATTTATTTAGAAAGTGATTAGCCATTAATGTACATTATTTTAATACAAATAACTGTGTTTATTTATTCACTTATTCACAGCATTTTTAATTCCAGGTTTGAATTAGTTTTGAATCTCTGTATATGCATGATTGAGCTGGTAATTTACAAGAGACATCATGACCTTGACTTGTCTTTACCTTGCAGCAATGGGCTCCTGCCTAGCATTTCTGTCCTTAATTTGTATTCAGGTTCAACATTTTCCAACTTTCTGATGCTCTCACTGCTAGCTCCTCTGTCAGTCCCACAATTCCCTGCGGAAGTGTGCCACTCGGCTCCCATAGAGAATGGACTGGAGACAGCCACTCACTCAGTGGACATGTACTGTAGGGTGAGTCTTTGTCTCCAAGGCAGGCTTGGGATGCGTCCAGTCATGTGACCTGGGAAGGCAGACTATGTGTGTGTGTGTGTGTGTGTGTGTGTGTGTGTGTGTGTGTATGTGTCCAAGGGGATGTGTGCCAGATATAAGCTCTTCATTCATCTCAGCAAAACAGCTGTGAAAGTGCTGAGTAAAAAATTCAATTAAGAGCCAGCTGTGCTGTGCGTCACGTCTCCCTTCAGCCAGATCCTTCTCTCCCAGGCTCCTATCTCCCTCTTTTTTTTCTTTTCTTTTCTCTAACATCCTTCTGGCAACCCGCCTGTGCTCCAACACCACCCCCTACTGAGGGAGGCAACCCCCTTCAAATAAATGCTCACTTACTGCCTACAGCACCCTCTAATTTGTGTACATCGTAACAAGCTCGCACAAATACAGTTTGGAGAATAAACAAATCAAACAAGGTTCCTTCACTTGGAGAGAATCTTTATATTTTAATATTATTTTATTGTTATTATTAATATAAATAATTTCAAGTCGTCTTATCTTTCTCATTATCTATCTCATTATCTTTTTTTTCTTTCTTCTCACCTTTCTGTTTAGTGACTTTCTAACCCTGAAAGCAGAGTTAAAAGAACAAAATTATTAGTAGTATTTTTATTAGTAGTAGTAGTATTAGGAAATAGAAAAATAGAATCTGTCTCCTAAACTGTGGTTTGTATGGTGGCGTAGTAGTAGTATTAATATTTTCAGTAATACTACTCAAAAATTGTGGTTAGGAGTGGATGGATATGATTATTATTGCTACTAATTACTACAACTACTACTACTACTGTAGTAGTAGTAGTAGTAGTAATAACAACAACATTTTTTTTTTTTTAAGATTGATAATAATATTTATTATTATTATTATTATTATTATTATTATTACAGAATTGTAGCCCTTGACATTTTCTTTATGCCAGTCAAATTATATGCATAAATTTAACTCTAATCATATATCCATCCACTCTTAACCACAAGGCCCCAGTACTGCTTTGTAAGCTAATCACTTGTAACTCTATAGGTTCAGGTTTTTAATGAACTAATTTGCATTTTAGAAATTAATCAAAATTGATTTAATAATTAACAGCGTAATACATCTTACTCAAAGTTTAACAAATGTGGTTTAGAAACTTGCACACAAAGCCGTGCTTGCATTTACAGTGACATCATTAACCCTGAAACTTGCCACTGTTATGAATGATGATGCAAGCAAAGCAATCAGGAAATGCTCATTGCACATCAAAGCCATCGATAAACTTCCCGTCATCTTCTGTCATCGTAAGTAATGGCCTGTTACATGTTTTAGAATGTCCGTTGCCATGCAGCAATTAGGAGAAAAATAGTATGTCGCCTACATTGTGGTTAAGGCGGCAAAATGTCACGACTACACTAATTCCAGCATGTAGCAGTGCAAGTAATTTGCCCTATACCAAAGCAATGCTTCTAAAGGAGTCAGATTAGATTAAAAATCCATGTTGTTCCCACATGTACCTCATTCCTGGTGGAAACTAGTGGGTCTGTAAGATTTAGGAGCTAAGGAGAATTAGGACTTTAGTTAATCTTCCCAAAATATCCTCTGCCAGGCTAGCTCAGAGATGAGGGTTCAAGAAAGCAGCTTCAGCACTGCTGACATTGGTGTTCTTCGCTCAGAACAGTTGGGGGAAATAAATTAACTCCTGCATCTCAGTCATGTCCAAACGTGAGCACATTCTGCTCTCCCACAAGCCCTGAGAAAAAACCTTCTAAGGGAAGGGGCCTTTGTGTCCTCCCATTGGCTTCATGCTGATTCTAACAGTCTCATCTGCTTACAAGCGCACCTTTGCTCTCTTTGACTCTCTAAGCCCTGGTGGAAATCTAATAGCAGCAGGTGTGGATTGAAGGAGAGGATTGCATTGCCCTTCTCATTTGGAGTCAGAAGAGAAGGTTCTGCTCATAAATATACAGCGTTTGGTGGAATTGGAATGCAGCTGAGGGGTGAAATATCGAACATCCTTGTGTACCCATAAAGTGTGCAATATTTCATGCTCCCTCATAATTTTAGCATGGCGTTGGCATTGCCTTTGTTGTCTTGTCGAATTTACAAGTTGATATCTTTGTCTGAGCTCTGACTGCTGGCCTGTTTTGGACTTTTCTCTCTTTCACTAGCTTTCAAAAAATACATACACAATGTTTTGCATGCAAACTAGGGCTGAATGATTAATTGCATTTGAGATAATATCTAGATATGAAAAAAAAAAACATGATTTTTAAATCACAGAGGCTGCGTTTACACGCGAGAGTAAAGAGGTGTGTTCGACTGGACTTGAAGATCGATCGGTGTATGACATCAAAGTACGACGAGAGAAAGCATAAGGAGACGTCTGCTCTGTTGTAGCTTATAGCTTATGGCACGCTACACACAGAAATGTTTGAAAGCGTATATGAACGTACTTCAAAATAGCACATTGAAATTACTCAAGCAGGAACAGTGTTACGGTGCATTTCATTACTGAAGATTTCGACCTTAAAATAATATATATATATATATATATATATATATATATAATAAGGTTATATATATATATATATATATATATATATATATATATATATATATATATATATATATATATATATTCTTATTTATTTATTTCAAGTTTTTCTAAAGCAGTGCTTCTCAATGTGTGGGGCGCACGAGTGTTGCAGGGGGCGTGAGGGCCATCAGCAGAATAACAAAAGAAATAAAACAGTAGCAGCCAAAGGCCGCAACTCAGAATGGAAGATGGATCGGTTTGTGAAAGGGAAGAGAAAAGCCATAGATGATGTCGCACAGACCCAGGCAGATGCTGGTCATTCAAAAGCTAAATGCAGGAAATATGACAAGGCATATCTTGCTCTCGGCTTCACTCACTGTGTCTATACCGGACGCTGCAGTTGTCGTGTCGCACTGCAACAGCTCTACTGTACACTGGACGTGACAAAACGACCATTGCAAATAATTTTCAATCATTGCAATCAATCTTTGACCATTGCAATCAATCTTTGTGTCAGTACGTTATAAATAGAACAAGGCATCAGTTTAATGTAGGGTTTTGTCGTTTCGCATTGCGTTGCCCTGCATCCAGTGTAGACAGCGTCACTTACTATAATGGTTCTACTGTATTTTGCCGCTTGCGTCCGGTGTAGACACAGTGTTTAATGTCGTTGGTGAGGAGGAAAGCCTGTGTATGTCCTATGGCTTAGCGGACAGCATAAAACAGAGAGAATAATAATAATAACAGTTATTCTCGCTATACTATTTTTCAATGTTTTGTGTGATGCAGGTGTTTTTTCCCTGTAGGTTTTTTAATTAAAAAAAATAATTAATTTTTCATAAAGTTTAGTGAAATTATTTGGCGCAACCAAAAAAGTTTGAGAACCACAGGTCTAAATTTAACAGACAGTGTTTAAAAAGTGCAGTCCACATGTTTACAAATGTTAATTACAGTGACTTTGAATTACCTAAAGTAGTGTGTTAAAGCAACAGATTTGTTTTTCTCCAATCTACTTTAGTTTGTGTGATTTGTATATTAATGTTTACACCAGATTTATTTGTCAGTGCTTTATGTTGTCATAATTATTACATGCTTACAAGGTTGGAAGTTCAACAAATCAGTCAATATATTACTGTGATTGTAGTTGTTTAATAAAAATGTAATTCATAACAATTCATGCATCACTTAATTTCATCGTAACATAGGCCTGGCCCTCAGGCATGATGTAGTGTGGTATCTGCAGGAAAGAGACTGATAGACTGCGCTCTGACATAAGGGGACTCTGGTATGTTGTTTGCAGGTAAATCTGGGTCTCCAAAAGGAAACATTTTCTCATATGCCTAGATGCCTAGTCCCAGCCTCACACAGCATGCCTGTAGACCAGCCACTATCCATTTCTTGACAGTCTGATGCATAATTCTCACAAAAAAAGGAAAGATTTTTCTCAATTTAGAAAGCTCTGATCTGACTTCACACAACTTCTGGGAGTAAGTGGCACTGAAGATATAGGCACTGAAGAGTAATGAATGCTGAAAATTCAGCTTTGCATCACAGGAATAAATTACATTTGAAAATATATTGCAAAAGTTCTTATTCACAATGTTACTGTGTTTATAATAAAATAAATGCAGCCATGGTAAATATAAGACTTCTTTCAACAACATTTTACAAAACAATATTACCGACCCCAAACTTTTAAATGGTTATATGTGTATATAGAGACTGTATATTGCAAGCTCTTGAACACATCTGTGGCTTCATATGGTCACGTGTGGTCTGGCATTACAAGGACAATCAGCTGTCCTTCCTGTCTCTCTGCAGCACTGTCTTAGGTGTCTTACATTACAGACATTGCGGTTTATTGCTCTGTTCACATCTGCAGTCCTCATGCCTCTCTGCAGCAGGACTATGGCATGTTCACGCAGGTGATCAGGAACCATGAACATCTTTCTTCTGGTGTTTTTCAGAGTCAGCAGAAAGGTCTCTTTATTGGCATAAGATATTGGAACTGTGACATTAATTTTCTACTGCCTGTATCCTTGCATGAAGAACTTTTCAACTGGTCCATGTGCAAATTATTGTTTAGTTCATCGAAGAAGCATTAAAAAATATTGTTTAAACACTTTTTATCCATATATTCCATATTCTGTGTGCTATTGATAAGAATTGAAAAGTAGATCTGCTTCTTTAGACTGTGTAAGTGCCAGCTGGCACCTTCACACTAACACATGCCTCTCTCTCTCTTTTACTTCTTCTCTTTTACTCTCTCTGAATAACAGGCAAATCAACAGCTTGTGACAAAGGGTAAAAGTATTTCTTTTATTTATTTATTTATTTTTGTGAGGACAAATGGTCAGTGTTGTGGCAATGCTGAAATTATATCTTTGAGAAGAATACCGACCAAACCATGGATTAAAGCCGACTGATTTTGGTCGCGGGACAAGGAAAACAACTCCATGCTGAGCAGTGTTGGTTTGAAGCAGAGAGAATAACCTCATTGAGAATCACAGCTTGGTACAAAACAGTTTCTCTCTTACTGGCCTCTATCTTGTTGCAGGTGGGGGGCACAAGCCAACATGGACAAAACTGAATGCCTCCCCATTTTTGTCTCCAAACAAATCTCAAGCTGGAACACATGCTTTGTCATTACCAAATCAGAAAATCACCTGTAGAGTGTAAGAAATGTTTGAAATGCGTATTTCAAAAAGCAGCCATGGGGTTTTTCTAACAAGGTGCTCTCAAATAATCAAGTTTTAATGTTCCCAACCTATAGGGAAATATGCAGTAGATCTTCGTTTGGTGTTGAATAACGCAGAAATCTCAACAATGACTCCCTGGTTATAAGCTTTAATTGCATCCCATTTTCATTCTGCCCTGTTCTCATTCCTTTTTAAAATAATTCAATTGCAGGTGCATCAGAGTGTCAGATTTGTGAAACTAAAAGACCAAATTTCAGTCACTTTGTTTTTGTGCAGGGTAATACACCCTCTCCCCATTTGTGACATACTGTACCCTCCTAAAATTAATTGTCAGGTAGAAATTATTGATCTTGAGTCGTGACTGATTTGTGCTAAAATTACTTTAGTGAAGAGACTTTCACCAGGCACATCCCTTCAACAGGTGAAAACCCTAAACTCAATTTGGCCTTGACATTGTTGAAAGAGGCTGTACATGATGGCAAATGATACAGGTTTAAGTCTTGGATTGTGGTGAATTTGGTTAAGGCAGTGTTTATTTATTATTCAGGATTACTGCCAACAGAGTGAAAAATAAAATCATGTTGATGATTTTATGTATTTTTTTGCTTTATTACTACATTTCATTCAGTAATTTTCAGCATGAGGTAAATAGGTTAGTATGGGTTCAGGAACAGTAAAAATTAATAGATTTGAAATGCTGTTTTGAATGGGATGTGTGAGCATGATGAGCATCTTAAAAACTGTTTTTGTTTTGTATAGTTTTAAGAATGTAAATGTGATTTTGAGAGATAGAGAGATACAAAAAAGGGCAATTAAATTCTGGAAACATCTGAAACTCAGTGACCCCCAGTCATATCATTATAAAGCCCTGAAACACCAAGAGATGAGCAAAGATTCATCCAGAGCTTCAGTCCTGATGCTTCACTAACATCTACTGATGCTCTGAATCACAACATCAGAATCAATCAGATTACTGCACAAATCAAACAGAACTACATCACTCACTGGCAAACCCAAACACAACAACAGAGTAAAATGCAATGCTATTCGGCCCCAAAGAGAGAGTACAGTATGGCAGAGTATCTGTACACAGTGTCAGATAAGAAACTGAGAAGCACGCTGACCAGATACAGACTCAGCGGACACAAGCAGATGATAAAGACGGGCAAGCACAAAAAAACATGGCTGCCACCGTGGCAGAGATTGTGTTCACACTGTGATCTGAATCAGATGGAAACAGAACTGCACTTCCTAACAGAATGCTCCAAATACACAAACATACGGACAGTGTTCTATGATAAAATACAGCAGATCCATCAGACATTTAAAACTCTTTCAAACCAGAAGAAACTGCCATATCTGTTCGGAGAACACAAGAACTGCTGTGAGTTTGCTGCACAGTATGTGTCTGCCTGTCACCATAGAAGAGAAAACACTCAACCTGCCCTGATTTGATGTTTCCAGCACATGTAGATTATATTATGCCATATTACTGTATTATGTTATTTAGATGTATATTTTGCCTCTGTAAATCTTATACTTTATCTGATTTTGTTTCTAACTTATACACTTACACACACCAATTAATTTTGCACTACATGCTTAATACTTTTTTTTATATATTTTTATTATTACTATTATTATTTTTCTTTCTGTTAATACATATGTGCACTATTTGTGAGCAGCCCAGCTGCAACTGCTTTGGCAATACAAATCTACAGTTTTTGTCATGCCAGTAAAGCATACCTAAATTGAAATTGTGTGTGTGTGTGTGTGTGAGAGAGAGAGAATATACTAGAACCATAGAAAGTGGTACTTTTATCACTAGCACAAAATCACTTGGTACAAAATTAAGACAAATTAAATATTACATTATTACAAATCTCTATAAATGGGCAATATTTTCCAAGCACAAAACACAATAATACACATTTTACCTGAATTCACCCCATTATTTGATTCTGATTGGTCATTTGTTGTTTCAGGGTCAGATATTTGTGAATAATGGTGTTGTCCATGGCAAGTCTGTATAACCACTCAACCGTCCTTGATCTCTCCAAGTTATTTATTTTTTTTTTATTTTATTTTTTTTTTACTTCAGATCAATATTTAATTTGCATTTGATTGCTTATCATTTCATTCATTCATTCATTCATTCATTCATTCATTCATTCATTCATGTATTTATTAAGCACCGATAAACACAACAGCAGTTGACCACAGTGCTGTAAAAATAAGATAAAAGCAATGATAAAAGATAATATCAATAAGAACAATAATAATAATAATAAAAAAATACAAAGTTTAAAAAGCTAATGTAAGAAAATAAGATTTCAATTAAGTTTTAAACTCATAGACAGAATTAGAAATTTTCACAGATAAAGGAAGGCTTTTCCATAGCCTCGGCCCAACTATTGCAAATGTATGATCACCTCTTGCCTTTATTCTTGCTTAAGCAGGATAATAAACAGTCCGATCCTGATCACCCTTTTATTTTGTGATAATGATCAGCTCACTGTAGAGTGTGTTATGGCTTACATGAATAACTGAATCCAAATAAATCTTAATATGATATTACAGATTTTTTTTTTTTTCACTCAAAAAAAAAAAAAAAAGGAAAAAAAGAGCTGATTTTCATTCTTCTCACATCTCAAGCAGGTGCACCCGCATTCGGGGCATGTACCTGAGGAGCGAGCACATACTCCTTAAGGAAATTACA
The DNA here is from genome assembly GCA_024542945.1 of allo-octoploid hybrid of Carassius auratus x Cyprinus carpio. Classification (NCBI taxonomy): domain Eukaryota; kingdom Metazoa; phylum Chordata; class Actinopteri; order Cypriniformes; species allo-octoploid hybrid of Carassius auratus x Cyprinus carpio. The sequence continues at coordinate 4,290,939 of CM045040.1, forward strand.
GTTGAATAATTTTCTGAGGTTTAATTCGATTCGAAGGACTGTTTGTCAGCTCATAAGTCCCATCAGCGCTGATATTTCTCCGCTGACAGATGCTTGAGGCGTCACTCGCACGCATCGGTCAGCTGTCCCTCGGCGTGAATGGTAGCGTCCGATCTTCCTCACACGCGCTCATTCAGCGCGCGCCTCTGTTTCGCTTAATCAAAGCAGTGGGTAGAGCAGAAGCTTGTAGAGACTCGCGATCTTACCGCGTCTCGCCGTGTGCGCATTTTACGACAGCGGGATCCCAACGGACGGTCATCGTCTAACTGACTCTCCGTTCAGTGGTTATTAGCTCTCTGCGTTAGGCATTTTATCCGCTATCCGTTGCTTTCAAGTGTGAAGCTATACATTTAAAGGAATTGACAGTTATCTTAAGAAAAGTATTGACTCGTCGGCGTTGCGTTTGGAAGGTGCTCCCCGAGGGACATAAAAGTTTCCTTCGGGAAATGAACAGACTGTTCTGCGCAGGTAAGAGCTTACATTTATGTGCCACGCTCTGTGCGCTTTTGCCAGTGCACGTCTATGTCCTCGACTGGTTTTTTACACTTGTATGAATGCTGAAAATACAACTACACAGCCGTGTCAGTTCACTGACAAATCCTTTGATTAAACTGACCATATCGTGGGATTTTAGTCCTGGTAATGTGTATCTGTCTCGCTGGTTTCATCATCCTCATTATTTCTGGCGTTTGAGCGGAAAGCCAAAAGGACGCATCGAACACTTTTTTTTTCTAGTTTGCAATTGTCTCTCGCGTCCGCTTTGCAGTTTTGTGTGTTTGAAACCCAAATTGTTGACAAACATAATCGAGACAGGCTGCAGTCCAGTTTAAGGAGACCGCATACCGACACTGGCCATTTATGACAGGCGCGCGCTCGCGATGAATCGTCTGACCCTCTGTACCTATTCCCCTCCGGCTATTGACAGCGACGCATAAGGTCATGTATCATCAGCAGCTTCAGAACATGCCAGAAATGGCTAATGGTGTAGCCTGCAATTAGTGTTTTATGCTCTGTTAAGGTCAGAAAAGGCACATACCACTACTTAGTTTTTCTGCAGGGGAAGCAGTGTGTTATTGACTCAATTTATGGCAGGATATTCAGTGTTTTTGAATGTGTCTTAGATGGTTGACTGTTTTACTGTTATGCACTTAAATTAATAGTTTATCCAAAAATGACAATTCTGTCATCATTTATTTACAACTCGTGTTGCTTCAAACCTGTATGGCTTTCTTCTGCTGGTTAACACATTCTGAAGACCGTCTTGTCTTTGTAAGAACAGTGGATGGTGACCTGAATATGTCAAACCACAAAAAAAGATGAAAAGTATCTTAAGTCTACATGCACTATATTTAATGTCTTATAATAGTATATGTGCATGTGAGGAACAGATCAACATACAGTACATACTTATTCACTGTCCTAGCTTTCCATAAATAATTTATGAGAATACATAAAATAAGTTTTGATGTCAGATGATTCAGCTAAGTTAGATCTTTTTGATAAATTATTTGGTTAAAAATTGCAGAGAAGCTGAGCCAGATGACTCTTGTGTAAATGCTATAGGTACCAAGAAAGTTATTTCTCATAGTTAAATTGTCAGTAATGGAACAACATGAGGTCGAGAAAATGATGACAGAATTTTAGTTTTTGAAGTACCGAATGTCCAACTGCATCTCTACAAGATCTAAAGACCCTCTCTTCTCTCTCCGAAAAGTTTTTTTTTTCCTTTTCACTGTTTCAAAAATAAGTGGAATGACTTTGCTGAGTGTTTAAGAATCATAGCTGTTATCGTCTCATGTTATACTATCTTAGCATTTGCTGAATGTTTCTCACTGTGTGATGTTTAAAGTAGGTGAGTTAATGTACTTATTGATATTGTGCTTCGATATGAATGAGGTGGTCAGAAAAAAGAAGGGAAAGATCAAGAAATGGAAGCTCCCTGCTGGTCCTCTGGTTTTCATCTCCCCCATCCTTTCCTCCATCTGATCCCCCTCTCATGTACAATTTCTCTCAATTAGAGCTCAAAATCAAATGGACACAGAGTAGAGATCAACTGAGGGCGAGGAAGTGAGAATGTGTGATGTTTGAACAGAATGAGTCAAATCTTCTTCAGTTTTCACAGATACAGACCAACAATCTGGCCAACTGCGTATTTGTGCCTTCCTTCTTAAAAACCCACACGCAGTTTCAAGGGGATGAAGATTGGGCCGGTTATCCCACTATCCAGTTGGCACCTGCCAGACATTATTATCAGCCTGGTGTGTGTAAAAGTCGACAGAATATTTAGATGTAAGCAGTATATGTGTAGATAACTCTCAGCGCACGCACACACACCCACACACAAACACTGAATGGCTAAATGGCTTTAACGCTGGACAGCCGTGCATGTCATACACAATCCCTCATCCTGGCCCAGTTGGCACAGTGTAACTCCAGCTAACATGGCAGAGCAAGCAGTGAAGAGCCAATCACACTTAGTGCCCACTCTCACTCTCTCAGTTAGTGTGTGTGTTTGTGTGTGGCCTTAACCCCCTTAAGCTCACACACTGGCTCGTTGCCTCCTTTGGGCCGCAAGCAGCACGGCTCTCTCCACAAACTCCAAAATGAGAGCAGATGCTGGACTCAACCCGGCTCTGCTGAGCACCTTTGCTGAATGAAAACTTCTTTTGTTTTCATCGCAACATTTTTAGAATATATTCATTTTATTTTTTTTATAATAATTATTATATATTAATATAATATATTTTATTTTATATTGTACTATATACTGTAAGTACTGTTTTTGCATTGTATTATTGTTATTATTATTATCCTCTTGAGCCTGTTTTCAGAGAAGCGTTCAGTCTAAGAAATGAAGTGTCAACTAAATATATATATATATATATATATTATTATCTCTTTTTATTTTATTTTATTATATTTTTTTTGTTACCAGATTTACTGGATTCCAATGGCTAGCTGGAATGTTTGTTATATGAACTATCTTCTGTCTCTTTTTATGTGTGTACACCAAACAGATCTGGGTTAGCGCTGACAGTATTTATTTATACCCACACTGCCATCTCCCACATTTGAGGACACACAAGAGCATCAGTCTTCATTACTGTCAACATAAGCCTGACCCTTTTCAACCAATTAGCATTGTTAGGCAAAACTCTAGTTCACGCTTGTGTGAGTGTGTTTTTGTAGACGTGGTTGTGTGTATGTATTGGCTCGGCTGATGTAGCGAAGTCCATTTGCAGTTATAGGAGTGTCTGAATCATTATCAAGACCACCTCCCCAGCCCTGCTTCCTTCAGCCAGGTCCATGGTGTGTGAAGGAGAGCTGGGAATGAGACCAGAAAGATAGGTGTGAGTCAGGTAATGGAGTGTTTGTCCGAGGTATGGAGATGCACTAATGGATGAATGTGTGTGTGTGTGTTCATGCTTGTGGTCAGTGATTTGGCTGTTGACTTGGCATAAAGTGCCAGATTTGATATGCTGTCTCACAGGAAGTCACAAAATGCTTGTGTGTGGTGTGTTGACACATTAGGTGTATGGCCTCTCCCCCGTCGAGCACTCTGACAGATGCAGCCTGTGATTCCAGTCCTCAGCAGATTAAGAGATTATGGTGTTGGGTGGGAGTGTATAATAACCTTAATGCATCTAAAACCGCATTCACACAGGGGCAGCTGAGAACATCAGAGTGCTGATGGGCTATATCTGCACTCTTCAGTATCTCTTCATGATGGGTCAGGCCGACGGTGACCACAGAGTTAATGGCTGATAGTTTCACTTCTAGTCATGCTGGGACAGATGCGGCTTACCTCAACATAGCACAGCTCAGGTTGCTGTCAATAAGTGTTAACTAGGTGACAGTGTCAAATCCACGACCCAGACAGACTTACAACTACATAGCAGCTTGGATGCAACATTTAGCACAAGAACAGTCTCTCTCGCACTCATTGCTGCAAAGCAGGATGGGATTACTAAAGCCATGAATTATATACACTACAATCTAAAAGTCTTTGAGGTCATTAAAAAAAAAAAAAAAAGATTTAGGGTGCCTTAAATTGATGAAAAAAGTCTGAGAAGACATTTATAATGTCATTATGCATTTTCATTTCAAATAAATGCTGTTCTGTTGAACTTTCTATTTATCAAAGAATCCTGAAAAACATAATGTATCACAGTTTCCACAAAAATATTAAGCTGCACAACTGTTTTCAACATTGACAATAATAAGAAATGTGTATATAAATGTAATAACAAATAACAATCTTGAGCTCCAAATCAGTATATTAGAATGATTTCAGAAGGATCGTGTCACACTGGAGACTAAAGTAATGATGCTGAAAATTCAGCTTTGCATTAAAGGAATAAATTACTAGGGCTGTCAAATGATTAATCACGATTAATCACATCCAAAATAAAAGTTTTGTTTACATAATATATGTGTGTATACTGTGTATATTTATTATGTATATATAAATACACACACATGCATGTATATATTTAAGAAGAATATGTTATGTTTATATATAAAATATATTTATATATAATATAAAATATAAGAATATAAATATATAAATGTATATACATGTAAATATTTTCTGAATATATAATTTATGTGTGTGTATTTATATATAAATAATAAATATACCCTGTACACATACATATATTATTTAAACAAAACTTTTATTTTGGATGTGATTAATCGTGATTAATCATTTGACAGCCCTATAAATTACATTTTAAAATATCCTAAAATAGAAAAATTATTTTAAATTGTAGTAATATTTCTTCAAACAGTGAGCATAAGTTGTTTTTTTTTTTCTTGAAAAACACAAAAAAATCTTACCAAACCAAACCCAAACTTTTCAATGGTAGTATATGTTTCTATTCCTGGAAAAGGACCAAAAACAAACGTTTTAATAATATTATACTATACTTCATGTACCTGTCTCCAAATAGCAAGTTTGTGCGCCCCATATTCAATAATAGGAAATATTTAAGTGCAGAAAAGTTTACTTTGTTTGCGAAACCATTTCATAGAGTCTTTAACTTTTAGGTGCTGGGTCATGAATGTATATGCCTGTGTGTCTTTGTATAAACAAGGGTTTTACAGCTTTAGCAAGGGAGTTCCTGATTGATGAAGTGTCTTATTGCAAAGGTAAACTCAATGCTGATTTGGCAGTGGCCCAGGATGCTATCTTCAGCCTGTATCAGAGAGGAAGAGCTCCCTAGACATCTGTCACCAGTGTCTTGCCCGCTCTGATACCCCGCTGTTGGCACTCTGAATGGGTGCTGAGTTACAGCAGAGCTTCCCAAAACCATCATCCGACTGTGATTCCTGGCACTGGCTGTTCTGTTCAGTGGGGTGAAAGCGAGGGGTCACTCAAATGCTGTTCTGTCTAAATTTATACACTCGTGTTACTGATGCAAATTTCTGTGCTTTAACTGTAGATGTTTACCAGAAACTGACTGAGCCATAGTTTGTTCTGTATTATCAACATGTTGTCATTAAAAGCTTGGTTTCAACAAAAGCTGTTTTTGGACTAACAAGGAAGTTTTGACTTAATATGGTTTGACTCATGACTACACTGACTGAAATGATTGCATTATTATTATGATAACACAAATATTTTTATATTGTGAGTGTGCATGTTAACAGGAAAAAGAACAACAATAACAGAAATTAGAGAGCAACAGATAGGGAGAGAGTTTTTTTTTTTTTTTTTAGTTTAGATCAGATAACATCTCTTGAGACTCTAGACAAAAGTAATTAAATAAACTTAGATGTTTCTACAGCTAACACGATGTTTAATTCATTAAATTCTTAAGAGAGTTTTTAATCGTTCTGTTTAAAGACATAATGAATAAGAATAATACAAGACGATGAGAATAAGAAGTCTGGGCATTAGTAGATATGACTGTTTGCTGATTAGCGGTGCTTTAAGGCAAATTAATAAATAAAGATAACTTATTTAGATTAAACTCTCATAAATGTCCTGCTTTTACATCTTTATTGAGCAAATGAAAATACTTCTAAGGCTTGTGAAAAAGGCCTGTGTTTTAGTAATTTAGTAATTTAAGCAGTGACAAACAGACAGTAACCATGTAACTGATAATTTATCTATGCAGTTAAGTATCTCATAGTTTGGTTGTAGATAAACTGGCTCACAAACCAGCTAAATGAGTAGTATACATAATGTTAGGGCTTAAAGAAAACCAAAGTTTCCAATCGGTAATTACAACATCACATTTATGTGTTCTCTATTTTGTAAATACAATCATTCAGATGTGACCTGAAGAAAGCATAAACACTCAGACCTCTGTTTAAAAGGTGAAATTCAGCAGCTGCTCTCTCTAGCAGTGGGTCTCCTACAGTGATTAGTGTAAAGGGACGAATAGAATACTAAAATAGGTGACACAGAAGCCTGGGGTCACCGCTAAGGGTCTGCAGAGACTTCTTGCAGGTGATAGCATCTGTGTTCGTCAGAGAGAAATCCTCAATTGCTCTCTGGAAAAAGAACCCTCCCCATTAGCTTGCTATAGACCACATGCATATTCTATAGCAATGCTTCAACAATTACCTGCTGACAAATGAGACCAAAGTCAATGTATTTTGGAAAAAACAAAAGAACATGTACCAACAGCAAACGTCAGAAAAAAAAGAACAACTACAGTAAGTCTGTAATCCCATTGGCCTCAATCCCATTTAAATGTGAGGTGATCTGTAAAGAATATTTAAGCATTTCAAGACAAGATCACACAAGCCCCAGAACTACTGTAAAGCAGAAGAGGACCAAAATACCTGAACGTTCCCAGTTTGAGCATCTGGAACTAAACGGGATATTTGGCTTATGTTAGTGCCAATACAAGATTTCACATGTTTGTGATTTTAAAGGTGCCTTAAGCAATTGGAGACATTTTACTAACTTTTTTCTGAATTACTCTGCCGCACCCTCTAAAGACATGTCAGCAAATCTGAACATGCAAAAAAAAGGATGAATTGAATTCAAAAGTGAGCATCATATGCCCTACTCACTTAGAAGGGCAAAGCACTTGAAATAAGTGCTCAGAAGATTTCATGTGATCATAAACTGCAAAATTGCTTTCTTTAAGTGACCTGTTGTCTGTACTCTTTGCTAACGGCCTTGTGTAAGAGCCCTTTGTGAAGAGATCCAACTGCTCAGTCTAATTTGAAATGACCCTTTGAATGGCGTCTAGTTCCTATACTGCCTTTCAAGGCAAAAAAGCATTTAGGATTTGCCCATGATTCAGAACAGATGTTTCTGACTGGATAGTTTTCTGGCATACTGCATGTTTGCTGTTTACAGAGCCTAAAGGTGTTACAGAGACAGGCGTGATTATCCCTGCACACCTATTTCACTTATATCTGAGGCATATTAATCCCCAAAACACCTACAGCACTTTTAAGAAAGAGATGCAATGGCCATTTCCATATTTACCTGACTTTTGAGATACATGCACTTGGAAAGATATGTAATGTGCAAACCATTTGGGGCAACCATCACGCAGAGAGCAATCTCACTACTCACCACTCCTCACTAATATCACAAGAAAGAGGAAAGAGAGGTCAGGCCCAATGATTTATGGCTGCGATGATGCATCCCGGCCCGGAATGATTAATCTCTGCTGGGAACACTTTCAGGAATACAAGTTTAACCTCTGAACACCCTCTCCCCAAACACAAAACATACACTTACTCTCTTGTGCATGTATGCGGTCATTTCCTGGGAGTTAGAGGAGAAAGATCTTACCTCTTACCTGGGCACATTTTGTATGTGATGACCTTCTGGAGGTGTGCCTCTGTCCTTGTTTGTGGATAAAATGTGTGTGTGAAAAACACTTGTAGGGTACCTGTCTAAACCCTTCCACCTTTTTCACTTTTAAACTATTTGTGCCTCACACACATCAGCGATAGCTGCAGTGTTCTTCTATTGATTATAGGTGCTAAAAGCATTTGTGTTATGTTCTGTAGAGCTCTGTAGACTAAAGGGACATTTTTAGGTAGAGAAATGGAAAGCACTGCTAGTTCAGACAAATGCTTTCAGCTTTTCTGAGACCTTCTGCAAGCTTCCCTTTGAGGATAAATTACACAAATAAAATAGCCGGATTACACTTCATCCTCAAATCAAAAGGGGGGAAAAGAGATTAAATTTTTCAAGAATAGAATAAAATAAAACAAAGCAATTTTAAATGCCTTTATTTATTTATGTATTTATACTTTTTTATATTTATGCATTTCCTTTTTTTATATATTTCTTTTTCCATTGCCATTTTGTGAAACTCACCCTTGAACTGTCAGCTCTACACAATCCTCTGTATTTATGTGTGTGCTTTGACTGCACTGGACAGTCAGAGGTTCTGTTTAAAGAAAAGACTTCCTGTTTGATCCACAAGAATCTGTACAGGTACTTAAGATTAAACTGTCCTATCTCATTCATCTAGCTTCTTTTACTCACCCTCAGCTGGTACCGGGTATCTCAGCACTTGTGTGTGTGTTTGTATGTATGTGTGAGTGTGGCTAACAGCTCTCATCTCTTTCATTAATTATGCACAACAGGCTTGTGATGGTCCTGTTGCTGCAGTGCTTTATCAGACGGTGAAGGCCACAGTCACTGATGAGTGTTTTTCTGAATTCTCAAGCGGTTTGAACTGGTGCATTTTGTTGCATTAATAGGTGTGGGTTTTTTTATATTGCCACCAGTGTGAGAGCAGACAACAGGTGGGGTGTGCATGTGTTTTGTTAATCTGGTTGTGTGTGTGTGTGTTGTAACCTGGCCATCGGAGCACAGGTGACATGAAACCTAAGTCTGTGGTCAGTGCAGGGAAACAAGCTGTTTCTGTCTAAGAATTTGGACAGTATTATTTCATTATGAGGCTTGACGTCAGAGGTCTGATAACAGCAATCGGAAATGTTGGCCTGATGAACATGAGTGCGTTAACAACAATCGTTGATGCTCACTTTCTTCAGAACAGCTCTTTTCCTCTCTCCTTTACAACCCTTCCACATCCTCTCTTCGTTGGCAGTGGAATTTGTCTCTCATTCCCCTCATTACCAGCAGCATGTAAAAGCTGCCTAAACAAACCTAATTAGCTCATTAAGAACCAGTCTTAACTACCTCCTGGGCTTTGTTCACATGCTGCAGACTTCTAAATGTTGTGGCTGATTTACTCTTGTACCGTGTGATTACTTTGCTGGGTTCATAGTATCTCCGGCTGCATCGCCCCAGCGCCGCTCCTGCGTCTTACTGTATGATTCTCTGGCTCTTTCCCACTGAGAGCCTTCCATTACAGAACACACTGACGTTAAATAGGAGATTGGTATCATTAAATTCACATTAAGCGGGCAGAAAAATATTGATATGGAAGTGTGAAGCCGTTTGAGTTTGGTGCAGAAATGGTAAAGAGCATTTCAAATCAGAGATGAGTCAAAGATGCGCTGTTGAATTTTAATGCTTTTATTACTACTGATGACAGAGCAGGTAAATTGCACCCCCCCCCCCCCCCAATTTCTAAGTCATTGGTTTTCAGATTGTGTTATCATCTGTTCTTATGGGGAAAACACTGTTAAATATTTGGTGAATGAGCTCTGCATGTATTGACTGAGCTAAAAAGTGTACCTTATTGTCGGTGATGTGGCACAGCAGTTAGCATGTGCAAGCTAGAAACATTGAGCTATTGTGCTTTTGTGGTAGACCATGGTTCAAATCTGGATGAAACTGGATGTTGTATTACATATTCCTTTCCTCGTTTCTCTAGAAATGTTTCTATTAAATGTCTGGTCATCTCTGCACTTTCAGAATCAATAAAAATACATGTTAAAAAATGCAGCATAGGTTAACTATATTATTTTACAGGATTTCTTTCTTTCTTTCTTTCTTTCTTTCTTTCTTTCTTTCTTTCTTTCTTTCTTTCTTTCTTTCTTTCTTTCTTTCAACAAGCCTGACTCCATTAGCAAATCAGGCATCTGGGAGAGGGATGGAAATAATCTCGTCCAGTACACAAACTCTGTCATATCAGTTTAACCAGGCTCGATCACTGTGTCGGGTAAAGAATAGATTAAATGTCTTGGCTGATTATAATCTGATCCACCCTACGGCTGTGCTGTTCATATTTGGTGTTTACAGAAAGCGGCTGAAAGGTAAATCGACAAAAAACACTTTAGCGTTGATATTGCATCATCCTAACATAAAAACATATATGATGTAATAGCATGAAGTAGTGGATTTAGCAGGCTACAATGGATTTACAGTGCGATGCTATGCATGCATGTGTGTATTTGTAATATTTTTGCCTCTGCCAGTTAGCAGTGTTTAATCCTTGGGAGTTTAATTAAGTCAGAGCTGTAATTAAATAGGCAGGTGCTAATTTGTCTTAAGTCTTCAGTTATTGGGTCAGAATGTGACTGTGTAAGTGCGCTGGCGAGCTAATGGAGCTGCTTTTGACAAGGTAAAAAGGGTGTTGTTTTACACGACCACTGAGGAATTTTAACCAAAGTATGTTTCATGAAGACCCTACAGTATTATAACAACTTGTCGAAAATGGCCATCCGATGCCCCCTTTAAGCTTGTTTTGGTGGCCGAATCACTTGCATGCGCATCTCATTGTCCAGTCACGATGTGTTGATGTGGTATATTTTTGCGGCAAGGTATTGAGGGACGAACTGTACTCTATTTGCATGTGTAGATAGAATATTACGAGCGTTGGGCCGACAGACTCCATTTAAAGCAACAGCTAGTCATTTGCACACAAAACAGCCTCTTCTGTGAGGTTCCCATTTTTATTTTATTTTTTTACATGCTGATCGATTTTGATATTTGCTGACAAGGGTGCTTTTTAAAGTACTTTGTGTCTCGTAGCTGGCAGGTCATTCCGGCTGGCCTATAGATTGCACATAAAAAAGGTTTGATGAGTCCACTGGCTTGCCCTGGGCTCACCTCTCGATGTGTGTGCGAGAATGATCCGTCTCAGCCGTAGGGACCCAGACTGGCTTCAGTGTGCGTATTGATCTATTACCCCTCAGAAGCCACTCACGCTTTTACCCTGCAGACTTGCACGACACCAAGCCAAATCTCTGTCTCTCCTCTTTTGTACACGAGTCGTCTCTCTCTCTGCCTTCGGGCTTTAGACTTGTTCAGCTCCTGCTCTCTGTGTTGGCCCTCATATTGATGCAAATTGCCATGCTATTGGTTTGTTTATCTGTTGGTTTGGCTCCGAATGGAGTGTAAGTGACAGGTTTTACTCTGTGCTGAAGTGTGTGAAGAGAGCACTTCAGATTAACTAATTAAAAAAAAAAAAAAATAATAATATATATATATATATAAAAAATTCACAAAGAGCCACAAAATGAGGTGTCAACGTGGACCTGGGCTCCTGGAGGAAGTGTTGTCGTGACACATCACGCAGCTGACCTTCCCGTTGCGCCGCTGAACTGAAATTAAAAATTAATCTATAGTGTAAAGTCACCCAAGGTTAATGAATTATGAATCGCTGCTAATCTGCACAGAATCAAACTGGAGGAATTCTTAACGCACATCTTTGTTAATTGTGTTTTAACACTGGCTGTGACAGTCGGGTCGACTCTCCGGTGTTTATTCTCTCCTGCGAGCTCACCTTATTGCGACAGCTGATCTGCATTACAAATGCAGCACATTACCTGAATAAACCAGCAAATGACAAATTCACACATTTCCCCAAATGCTCACATTACCGGCACACGCAATGCAATTTTGTAAGAATTTTGTCTGGGGTTGTTAATGGGTCTAAAGCTGCTTTTCAGTGTTAAATTTCTCATATCCTGTAGGTTTGTAGATTTGTAGGTTTGTTATGTTGGGATTTATAAGGGGTTTCTGTTATTTTGACATTTTGGAGTTACCACTGTGGTAGAAGAGTAGAGCCTGAGGTTACTTCGAGGATAAGCTGAAAAACCTTGAGAATATATATGCTGTATTTTGCTTAACTGTATACATGCAAGAGTATAATGATAATCTCTTTGCTAGTTACATATGCACATTCAAATTTCCCATTGCTAGCAGGCAGTTAACTGCATAATATTTGAGTTAATGTGATGTTTATGCAATTGAATTGGAAGAGTTAGTCAGTATGTGTAGTACAAAAACAACATTTCTGTGATTATTAACTTTGAGTTTGTTAACTTATTAGAGTTGTAGTATCTGTCATCATTTATGCTCTGTCATTTTGCTTCAAACCTGTATGACTATAAGCACAAATGAAGATGTAGTTTCCATTCTATATTATTTGTAAATGTTAATCAGGGTAAAGTCAAGGTCAGGTTTATAGTGACTAGCTGATAATTCTCTTTTTTCTGTGTACTTAATTTTTTTCCTGTGTACTCAGAATCTCCTTCTCAATAGAATTACACACAGTCTGGCCTTCAGTCACGCTGGTGAACTCTCAGTGATGTGTGAAAGTTTGACACACGTCCACTGCAGTCCCCTTCTGACACAGTAAAGCATACACAAATGAAAAGTGTACATGTGTACGTACATGCACATGCAGGTTTGTACATTCATGTTATTGAGCTTGTTTTGTGAACATTGGTGGGTGGTAAGACTGACTCCAGTGTCAATTTGGGGGCAGAGAGCTTCTGACAAACACACAGCCACAGATACACATACATATACAGTACAAATGTCATAGAGTTCACACAAACTTGTCACAGTTCATAGCTCCTGATGGAAGCTTTATGTGTAGTTCTAGTTGCAATGGTTTGCTCATGCGTAATTTTTTTTTTTTGTTTTTTGCCCTGAACTACCAGCTTTTAATGTGGGAAGCATGAAAATAAAATGAAACCTTAAAAAAAAAAAAAAAAAAAAAAACATTTGTAGAACATGAATAAAAAAAAAAAAACTGAAGCTCAGTTACTAACGATTAACCGCTAGCCGGTTGAAAATCGATTCAAATATGTGACAATTGAAATCAGTTGAGATGCTAAACAATTGCGATTTGATTAGGGGTAGGAGTTTATATTAATGCATGTCTGAGGGGAACTTAAAAAGTTTAGATGGTATTTTTTTTTCATCTTGCCTCTGTATAATGCAAATTAAAGTTCATAAGTGCAGCGCTGCTTTATTTACAGTGGAAACCAAGGAAACGCTTTAAGCTCCACCTGCTGGCAGAGAGTGAATCTATGTCTCATTCAGCTCATCTACTGTTTGTTTCATGCAGATATTTTTTTTATGTATAGTTTCACAAAACTGAAGTCAAATCATTCTTTTTTTGCTTCAAATTTCGAAATTATACAATCTGATTTAGATTAAAAACTGCTCATGTATGCAGCATCTTTGTTTGGATAATGATTCAAATGCAGTGGTTGCCTGCCTCTAATTTTAAATGTAAAGAGCACAGACAAAGCCTTATTTTGTTTACATGAAGATATTTCTTTTAAGTCACTTATTTAGTTGGTTTTTTGCCTTGTTTTAAAATTTCAATTTAGTTTTGTTACTTACATTTACATTATATTTACATTTTGTTATTTCGCAGACGCTTTTATCAAAATGACTTACAAATGAGGATGTAACAAAATAAAAACATTCGTAATCACTGGAAGGAGGCGGGAATCATTTAAATTAAACTTTAATAATAAAATAAACACAAAACAGCGCGACAGCCCCTCGTGGACAACTGCTGTGCACCAACAAAACCAAAACACAAAATAAAATCCTGGCCTGGTCCTCTCTCGTCCTTCACTGTCGTAACTCCTCTTTTTATCCTTCCGGTGAGACGGTGAGTGGCGCAGGTGTCGCTCATTTCCAATTATTCCACTGCCCCACTCTTCACAGAGGAAAATAGAAGCTATCAAAACCAACAAAAGAGCAATAATATGCAAGTGCTATATTAGTATAATACAGTATATATTAGTATATTAGAATATATTAGTATAGTGTTTTATTTAAATTTCACAAAGAAACGTGCAGCATTTTGTCCAAGCATTAAGAAAAGGACACATTTAATTTATAATTTGTCTTAAATCTCATTTTGTTAAAAAAAAAAAAAATCATGAATAGAATCGTGAAATCAAAATCATGAATCGAATCGTGAGTTGAGGGAATCGTTACATCTCTAATAGTTACTTTTTAATTTCTGTGTAGATTTGGCATTTTTGCAATATTTTTGTGCTTAATGGCTATGAAACTCTATAATTGATTGTTGGCAATTGATTTCCTATTTCTGTTCTAGTTTCATGGCTTTCGTGTAACTGTGCTGTCAATTTCTATTTATAAAATAAAAATTTAAATATTCCATGTCCATTTATATTTTTTGTTGTTGTCGTTGTTGTTGGATACATGCAAATTTTCATGTAATAAGCTTCACACTGGGTTCTTGTTGTGTTTTATTTTATTTTGCTGTAGTGACCGATATGTGTATGTTCATAGAGTTAAATCTGGTGAATTGTTCCACATTTTTACTTCGAGATTCAAAAAAAAAAAGTCAAAATTTCTTTCAGCTTTTAAAGTGAGAAAAAAAGGAAAATCACATATGATGTTGTACTAGCTAAATTGCCTCTAAAATTAAATTGCTTTTAGCTGCAGAGATTTATATATTTATTTATTTATTGTTAGAGGTTTCTAGGAGTTGTGTTAGTCTATGTGGCATAAAATGCATGATTGTTTTTTTCTGTCTTTTTGTTTTATCAGTCGGGCGAAGAAGACAGACATTCGGCTCCTGTTCTTTCTTAATTCTTTCCTCCTTTAGATGTTGTAAGTAAGTTGATTTTCCTTTGCTCATATGTCACTACAGGCTTATTGGACCAGCTGGCCCATCAGTCTGTGTGTGAGTGTGATCTGCTTTAGTGAGCTCTGCTGCAGCTGTCAGGCTGACGAGTGAAACCCTGCTGTCCACAATCACACCAGATCAGCTCAGACGTGTCCGGTCTCGCACCACACCGCTACTGGGCTGCATTAGTGCGGATGTGCCTCAGGAGACGTGAGAGATGCTTTACCACTGTAACAAACTAGTTTCCTTGGTAAGAGCATTTCAGTTATGTGCTCCAACAACAGCAGAAGTCAGTCAGACAGCTCCAGGCTGTTGAACAGCATAGCTGAAAATAAACACAGGTATTACTATTTTTATGCCATGTGCTGTGAAGGCATAGCCTATAAATCTCGTTGGAGTTTTTTAAATTGTTAGATTTTTATGGATGAACAATGTGCTGTGAAAGAACAGCGTGTTAGTGCGAGATTCTTGCATTCATAGTCACATCTGTGTGTGTTTGTGAGTTTGTTCTGCTCTGTTCCTAAAGAAGGTTGACAACTGTGTTTATGAGTCAAGCGCTACATTTAATTCTGCTTGTGTTCTGTCATGAAAGCCTGCAGAGATGACCATGCTGCCATATATTCAGGAACAGATGCACAGAAACAGAAGGTGGAGTCTGTTGCTTTCAGGACCAATACATGTGAACCTATCAGAATATAAAAGCCATGTGGAGGTCTGATATGCACCCTTCAATATATGGGTTTTTTGCTACATGTAAGGGATTATTTATTTAGTTAGCTAGTTAGTTTTTTTTTTTTTTTTTTTGTCATTATTGTGTGGACAAAGAAGGAGAATTGGATGAAAAATAATTAAAATATATCATTCTTATTTATATTAATATTAATATGTATTTATTTTACTTTACATTAGGACAGTGGAAAACAATTTAAAATATAAAATAATTTTTGATTGATTGATTGATTGATTGATTGATCGAGTCATTGATTCATTCATTCATTCATTTGTTTTTGGCTTTTTGTCTGCAGGGGAAAGGGGGAATGATATAAAAAATTATCATTCTAATTTATATTAATATCACTTTTTAATATTTATTTTACTTTTAATTAAGTAATTTGTAAAAATTTGTTTAGTTTGTAAAATATATAATATAATATAATATAATATAATATAATGTAATGTAATGTAATGTAATGTAATGGGAAAATAAGATGTAAAAACTCTCTATGTTGCCACTCTATGTTTGGAGGTTTGAACATTGCAAACACCTTGCACATTTCCTGATGTCTTTAAGTTTGTCCAAATTGATATCAGAGGTAACATTTCAAACGCCATCTGTATAAGTGAAAGACAGGAACTGTGAGCAAGGAGCATTACGGGTGCCTGTTAACTGTGTTAATGAGATGATGCCCTTGATGGCTAGGACAGTTGATTGAAAGTTTCCTGGCATGATAATTAATCTTCATTCAGATCAGCACATGGGATCATTTAGCCCTTACAGGTGTATTTTCAAATTCTGCATCACCTTTCAAGGCTGCAGTCACATGGCAAGTTTACAGTTTATCTTACAGTTTAGTCACACAGAAACAGAATGTGTAAATACAGTCCATTCACATGATGGTGCACATAGACCGGTTTCAATGCTACAGATGTGTGCAGAGTCTATCAAGGTCTCCTTCAGAACCCTGTAGTTGACTCAAGCATTAGTATCTGTGTTTAAATAAAAGTTGTCTTAGAGTTGCACTAAGTTGTTTGAATGAGACAGACTCTGTAAAGAATAATATTGTATAATTGATGGAAGACTGAACCACACTGCTCAGACTTAATGCAGTGCAAATTTAAAACTGTCAATAGTTTAAAGCTTGTTTATAGATCTTGGGGATCATTAAATACTAAAGCAAGATCTTTCAAGCTTGTACTTAATTGCTGAGATTTTGTCAAGTGCACATGAGATGTGTGTTGTAGATATTAGCTACTATTGAACGTGTTTGTGAGGCTTTAAAATAAGAAGCGGTTCAACAGGTGGATCTGTGTGCATTAATCTCCGCTGAGAGAGACTTTGGCTTATAGCTGCATTTGCTTGGATCTCCATCTGGAAACTCTGACCACTGAAACACATTGGAGGATTTGACTAATGAATGAGATGCAATCTATATTAAGCCTAATTTGCATCGAAAGGAGGCATGTTTACTTAAATAATTATGGTGCAGCATTTATTCAGCACATTTAATGTCTGGCTAAACTGGATTGTACTGTAGGTGCTTAGAAATAAGACATCTTTATAGTTCATTTCTAAAAAATTAAAGGCTTAATAATAATAATAGTAATAGTAGTTATTCTAAAACTATAGATTCTAAACTAATATTATTTTTGTTGTTGTTGATGATGTAGCTTTTGTGGAATATGTAATTGTTGTTTAGATTTAAATTATTGATTTCACATTCAACCTCTTCTGTTCATAGATTAACGACAGTTAAGCAGCTTGTTTGCTGATGGTGGGATCTAAACAATATCCCTTGAAGGAGTTTGTAATCGATCACCTGCCCAACACACAGCCAGAACTGAACCAAAAGAGGAAATGAAAGCAATTGACAAACTTACTAAATTAAAACGGCTGGCCGCTGTTTCACCAAGAAACACAAACTATCTATTTACCCTTGTAGGCATAAACTTGTTACATCTTTTCAAACGCATACATTTAGCTTGACTGTATCGATCTCATATTGCCAGCAAATTAGCAGAACCGATGTGAATGTAAACTGGTAGTTAATCTTTTATTAAGCCTTTGAAAAATGACCAATGGCAATCAATGTCCATGAGAAATGGACATACCTTTACTTGATGCTTTTCAGGTAAAAAAACAAAACAAAACAAACAACAAGATGAACTGAAAGAGACAGAAAACAAGGCTTGTGAAACAAAAAGGTGTTGGTTTCAGAAAATGGAAGATGTGCTATTCACTGCTGAGGATTGAATTTTGTAAGTATATTTGGTTTTATATTTTTTATAACATAAAATATAGCTCTTTTATAGCTCACTTCGAGGAATTTGTATTCATCTCTGTTATTGTTTGTGAATGTGTGGTATGAATGTGATTCTTTACCAGAAGCCTTTATTAAAAGCAAATCTCTGAATAGACTTAAAACCTCGGAATTTGTCTGTTTATTCATTCCCCAGATGAGCTGCAATTTAATTTTCAAACAGGGGCCACAGTGAACAGCATGGTACTCGTTTAAGTCGAGGGTGTTTCATTTGAGCAAGTATGCTCTCACTTTTTCTATTGCTTTTCCTTCAATTGGATCAGAAGGTTATCTGTCTGGATGAATGGCCTTTGTTTCTGTACATGTGTATTAGTCTCTCGGTGTAGACGGCTATTAAAGAGCAGTGGAGTGTCATCAGCTTTGACAGGACGATGTGTGTTTTGGGAATATTTCACTGCTTGAATCTGCTTGTCTCCGCCCACTGTGCATGTGACATGCAGGAGGTGAGAAAAGCTAGCTAGCTAGCGTGCGTCAGCGGTTACGTGTTTGGCATGTGTGCGCATGTGGGTGTGCTGTTTGGACTGAATAAACCTATTGAACAGGGACCCCTGTGATTTCACGTCACCCATAGCAAGCAGGGAAACATCCCGTGGGTCTTTGCTAGGAAGTCTCTGAATTCTCGACAGCACTGTGACCTGTCAAATAAACCTCATTCTGACTGCATAGTGGTGCTTTGTTAAGCCGTCTCATTTTCCTGTTTTCCTCATTTCTCTGCGTACCAATGGCACTCCTGCTTCCCAAAGGGTTGAGGATCCAATCTTCCAACTGCCAGGATCTCGTCAGGTCCATGTGTGCCGTTTGTTCCACACGTGAGAAGGAACTCTCACTCTCTGCTGGGTAAGATGTGCCATCCGGGGTGTGCTGAAAAGGCTCCTTGCTGATTAAAATGATGATTTAGTGGATGGTGGTGAACTGATTCCCTGAATAAGCCTCAAATGAAGTCTTTCAAATTAACTGCTTTCCCTTATCCATGTGAAGACTTATAAATAGAAGAACCTTTAAAGATGGGGAATATGTCAATCAAACTGCACCCCATGAAGATAAAGCCTCATTAGCTACAGGTATATAGGGCTGAATTTAAAAACAAGGCCATCTCTGGTTATATATCTACTAGTTAAGTGTGCTTTACATTGGGTTACTGTAAAAAACTGATGTAAATAATATTTAGAAACATTAAAAAAATTAAAAACTTAATATTTATGAATTAGTAATTGCTGTGTTTAATAATAATAATAATAATTATTATTATTGTTGTGGTTATATAATATAATATATAATATTCATTTATTTTCTTAATTACAGTGCGTGTACTCATGTATAAAGTCTTTGATTTTTAAGTTGTTACAATAAATCTCCTCTTGAAAATGTTATGAAAGATCTTGAAAGATCTATTTGTTATATAATTCTCTAATTTCAGAGCAAAGTTTGGATCATTTTAAATATTCAAAGACACAGTAAAAGTGTGGTCTACTTCATTTAAACATTAAAGACTGCATATATTGTGTGCTTCTTATGTGTCTACGCAAATGTAGCGAGCCCTTCCACCTGCGAGTGCTCATTGATAAACATGTGCAGAATGAAAACAGGCCTGTAGAAAGGCCACCCATTTGACCAAGCAACTAATCATTGAACGAATCATGTATACACACATCTGACATAAGATCAACATCAGGTGGTTGTGTGTGTTTGTGTATGTGCACGGCGTGAGTCAGAACTTGCAGCTGTATGAATATGGAAGGGCTTCTGTGAAGGTCAGCGGCTCTCTGTGAGTGTTTGAGGGTTGTTACTGATGCCTTTCCTTGCATTAACAAGGTCGTTAGGTGTGTGTCCATATTGTTACAACAGCACAGGAGGTCCTCCTTCAGGGATGAGACACCTGACAGCAGAGCTGAGCTTTTAAATTTAAGAGTATCTTTACTGACTATGAGTAAGTAAAGGTGTCTCCATGTATCTCTGCTCATTATGCTTTCAGCTGTTCAGCAAAATGCACCATGATTGTCTGAGAAAGTGATGACTGTCTTCAGGTGGGAGTTGTTGTCTAACAGATGAATGGAAATGGTTGTTTAAAGAGGCAAAAACGAGTTAAATTGGGGCGATGTTTGCTGGTGTTGAAGCAGGCAGGATGGAATATATGTGGTATTGTTTTGACTTTGAGAGAACGAGGTGGATCTGACATATAGTCTCATTACAGGGGAGGTTGGCAGCGTTGCGAGCGGTGTCATCAATTATGAAGAACTTGTGTGGTGTGTAAGTGTGGGGCTTATGAATAAAGAAGTGTGTTTTTTGTTTATCCCACAGGATTAGATGTGCTGACTGAGGTCAGGCTCTCTCTGGGGCTTTGGGTCACCTGAGTATAAACATTAAAGAGAAAAGCAGACAGACCACTGGGATACGATGCAACGGGGAGGGGTGATTTCCTCAGGACACACTGAACACTGTGTGTGTTTGTGTGCACGGAATGTTTTTGTATCCACACAACATATAGCCAGGGCTTGCTGTACAGTCCAGCTTAAATTGGTAGCTGTATTTTGGAACATTGTAGCTGATTTTGAGCTGGATTTTAAGTGATTGTGCTGCTTAGATATTTTAGGAGCCTTTGCTGAAAGGAAGTTACAAAGAAGGGTATGCGTTTGAAAAAAAAAATGTAGCAATGAAAAAGTCTTCACTGTCACCTTTGATCAATAAAATAATAATAATTCTTACTGACACACATTTTTATCACTAACATATTAAATATCGTATTGTTACTATTTACTAGTAGTATTTGTTATTGACCCAGCTACCAGCTAGATTTTTCAACAAGATACAAACCAAATCCTGCCAGAGCACTGTAGGGTGGTGAAGTGGTCATATCATTTTCCTGCACCAGCTCTACACCCCTCCTCCACCTCCTTGCATGTTTGTTTATGAGATTTTTTTTAATAATCAGATAATGCATTCAGCTACCAGCAAGCGCTTTGCACTCTCAAGGCCGATTAAGACCTTTAACCATATTTAAACAGAATTCCTCAGACCTCCAGATCAGATTCAGCACAGAAAATAAGAAATAAGTGTGCAGATTCCATGTGGGCTTCCGTGACCCAGCTTCTCATGCCTGCTCGTTCACAAATCTCCTTTTCTCTTCTCTCTTTCCCTTTTTTTTTCAGTGTCATGTTGAGTTCATGGCTCATACATTTATACAGCCTTGGCCTGACCTTTCTTGTTCTGTGTGCCCTATTTACTATTGTTATCCTTCACACAAACGTCCTCTCGCTCACCCTGTTGCAAGAGCACAAGCATGCTTTAGGTTCCTAGCTTGCAACAGACCCCTAATCTATTGCATAGGCAAGATGAAGTCCCTCAGGCAGGGCCGCTATTCCCCGCTGTAGGTATAATGAGCTCCAATCTGTCTGTTTGAGCTTCAGCAAGAGGGGTAGTTGGGGACCTGAGAGAGATGGGCTTTGCGATGTAGACTCTGCTAAGGGCTACACCATCCTAGTGCTTCTGTAATTGTCTGAAGTTGAGGGGTGAGGGCTGGTCAGGGGAGCGGTCTAATTGTTTCACTGTTTAACTGACTGACTCCATCAATATCTATTAGGGCTGTGGATTGCAGGTGCAGGGCTGCTTAATTCACTTCTGGTTGGGGTTTTATCTAGGCTGGTGTTATAACATTATCATTCAGCGGAGAGTGTCTGTTTTTTTTATTCTGCAGCTGCTAACACGTCCCCAGCGTCTTCACTCTGAGCTGCTTTTTAGTCTTTTTATCATCTCTCTCCTTCCACAGTGAGCTGAGTACACTCTCAGGTTATGCTGGGATATATGACACCCTCAACTTTAACTGATGTCAGGAGATCTAATTGCACAATTAGTGTAGGCTTACAAGTTTGACTTGTTAAAAAGTTTAGCTTGATGATACAAATTTAAAAATAAATGTTCCACCAGGATTACACAGCCTTTTAGCATCATTTTTATTTTATAGATAAAACTTTATTAGTTTATTAGAAAATCATTTACGTATTGGTGCTTCTCAGTATGAGAGAAATGCAGAAAATGGGGAGAAAAAAAATTCTGTGATGTGTATTTCACTTTGATCACAGATTGTGAAGGCAAACATTGTATTTCTTTGGAATAACGTGTACTAATGCACAAAAAGAGCAGGAACGTGCATTAATAAAACCATAGTCTAGTGTGTTGTTTTGAATTATGTATAGTATGACATCAGAAACTTTTATTTTTGAAGAACCAAATAGGCAACAAAATGTGGGCTGAACCCAAGATTTGAGAAACAGAAATATTAAAGTTAAAATATTAAAAAACTTTTTTCCTAACCTGTATGACTTACTTTCTTCTGCAGAAAACAAACGAAGATCTTTTGAAGAATTTTAGTAATCAAACAGTTTTGGAGACTATTGACTTTGAAAAAGAAAAGAAAAACAATATCAATATCTTATTTTATATTCTGCAGAAGAAATAATGTCATACAAGTTTGGAATGACGTGAGGGTGAGAACTGACGATGACAGAACTTTAATTTTTAGGTGAACTATCCTTTTAAGAGGGCAAAAAAAATGCTTGAGGATTATTCTGATTTCTCATGCCCCAGTTTGTATTGTTTAAGGTAAGCAGCTGCACATCTCCATTTATTTCCTTCATGGTGCCTGTAGGTGCTTTGAGGGCCGATTTGGTGATTGGATTATCTTCAAAGAAGCAGAAATGAACCTGGGTTGTCATAGCAATCAGCAAGTTCCAGTAGTCTCATGTTATTTCACACCTTGTTTAATATACCATTTTAATAGATTGGTCTTAATGGTGTTCCTCCTCAAACAGAAGGAAGAGTGAGGAGCTTTATTAATTTACCTGCAGTGGGTATGGAGAGGGTCTGCAGAATGACAGCTATTTTAATACATTCTGGGGGGGTCACAGTACGTCCACTCATCCACTCTGTGTGACTTATCAACTTTCTTTTAATATTCTTTCTTTTTATTTCTTTATTAAGAAAGTTAAAATTGGATATTTGATTCCCTCTCTCTATTGTATGATTTGAATCATCATTTAGCACTAATTAAAAGGGTTAATGAAGTAGAATGGCAAAGATATATAACCCTTAAAGAGCTCTTTTGAAGAGCACTTCCCCTTTAAGACCACATGTCAAAGTGAGTTGCTGACATGCCGTTTGCTATTTTTTTTTTAAAGATTTATAATACATTTTAATAATATTATTTGAAATATATTAATACTTTAATTAATCATGGATCCAATCATTTGAAGTGACAAAGACTTTTATAATGTTACTATATACAGTACAGACCAAAAGTTTGGAAACATTACTATTTTTAATGTTTTTGAAAGAAGTTTCTTCTGCTCATCAAGCCTGCATTTATTTGATCAAAAATACAGAAAAAACAGTAATATTGTGAAATATTATTACAACTTAAAATAATAGTTTTCTATTTGAATATACTTTTAAAAAATAATTTATTCCTGTGATGCAAAGCTGAATTTTCAGCATCATTACTCCAGCCTTCAGTGTCACATCCAGTCTATCACATGATCATTTAGAAATCATTCTAATATTCTGATTTATTATGAGTGTTGGAAACAGTTCTGCTGTCTAATATATTTGAATAAAAGGTTAAAAAGAACTGCATTTATTCAAAATAAAAAAGTTAAAATTCTAATATATATTCTAATAATGTATTTTCTTTACTATCACTTTTTATCAATTTAACACATCCTTGCTGAATAAAAGTATTGATTTTATTTAAAAAAAAAAGAAAGAAAAAAAAATTACTGACCCCAAATTACTGACCAGTAGTGTATATTATTATTACAAAATATTTATATTTTAAAAACATAGCTTCTTTTTTTTCTTTCTTTTTTTTTTACTTTTTATTCATCAAAGTATCCTAAAAAAGTATCACATGTTCTGAAAAATTATTAAGCAGCAGAACTGTTTCCAACTTTGATAATGAATCATCATATTAGAATGATTTCTAAAGGATCATGTGATAATGATCCTAAAAATTCAGCTTTGCATCACAGAAATAAATGATAATTTAAAGTATAATAAATTTAAAAACAATTATTTTAAATTGTAATAATATATCACAATATTACATTTTTTTCTGTATTTTTGATCAAATAAATGCAGGCTTGATGAGCAGAAGAAACTTCTTTCAAAAACATTAAAAATAGTAATGTTTCCAAACTTTTGGTCTGTACTGTATATATATACATATACACACACACACACACACATATATATATATATATATATATATATATACACACATATATATATATATATATATATGCACATATATATATATATATACACATATATCTATATATCTATATATATATATATATATATATATATATATATATATATATATATATATATATATATATATATAATACATACAAAGTAATATGTTGAATAAACTTGAAATTTTGTTTTGTAAAACATAATATTTACAACTTTCTTTTCCCCCATTGCACTCAGTTTTATATTTAACTGTTCTTGTCTGATGTGAGAATTTATCACTACACTTTCTCTCTGCACTTTCCTTGTCCCTGATCATCTTGTTTTGGACCACTCATCCCCTCCTTCTCCCCCTAAGATGACAAACCCCTCTAGCTGTCTATGCTGTATTTGGGGAGAAGCTTTTTAAAGCCTGGTGATCTAATAGAAGTGTTTATAAAGAGGCTTGCTGCGTTTTTTTTTTTTTTTTTTTACTCTTGAATGTTCTCTTGTTGGTTATGGCGGGGAGATGTTTAAGAAAAAGCTCTTAGGCTGCTTTTTCGCTGCCACAGCCTGAGGTACGAGAGTGAGAGAGTGGGTGTCTATGTGTCTTGACTGTGACTCACAAGAGTTCTTTCATTCCCTATAGTTCGACTCTTCTGTGAATGCCGTCAAGTACATTGGGTCAGGAAATGGACTGTAGATTGTAAATACAAGCATGACTGCTGGAGCAGCACTGATGGAGAATATCTACCCCCTTTAGTCATGTGCCAGAGTCTTGTTTTTTTGCAAAGCATTGAGCGACACACAGACAGGCTGTCAGATTTGGGCATTGTCAGGTAGTCCGCCGTTCGCTGAAGGTTACCGGCAACATCTCTTGGGTTGAAAATGAGCCAAGGCAAACTTAGGCCCGTTAGTAACTCAAAGCTCCAGTCAAGCGTGAATATCATATCAGTCATTCCACGAGTGAAGTTCAGCTCTCTGTTCAACAAACATCAGTGACGTGGCCTTTTACTGCGGGTTAAAACGCTGTATGCTAATTTGCACAATGCCCCAATAGTCACAGCACGTTTAAAACAGGAGTTGACTGACAAGGCAAAATTATCTGAATCAGCATTTTTAATTAAACTGAGTCAAAAGGCTGCTTAACATCAGTTTTCCAGGGCTGAAGAGAGATATTGACAAACTCTCCATAAATGTCATACTTGCAGATGTGTTTTGATGTTCTATGAATTATGAATGTTTTCTTCGGAGGAAGAGAGCATGAGCAAAAAAATAAAAAATAAAAAAAACATGCATTAACATACAGTAAAATGTGTCGATCTCTCCTCCACTTCGTGGCCTGTCTTTTATTTACAGCCTACGCCCTGTGGCAGTTCTCACTCTCCATCAACCCAATTAGAGGAAGTGTGGGTTGTCTGACCCCTGGTGCCGGCGTGTTGCTAGCGAAGCAATGGAGACGCTTGCTTTGTATAGCTGCGAGCCAGCCTTGTTAGTATTGCACACATTAAAGACATTAAAGAGCCTACGCTAGCCAATCTTCAGCACCACAGCTTTCACTGCCTTTGGGAACTGGCTCTTTGAATGCAGATACACAAGCAGCGGAGAGGTTTTGATCGCTGTTTCTATAGGTAATGGACTGTGAGGTCTCTGAGTTGACGTGAGATCACTGACCGAATCCTCTGCTCTGTTGATGTCTGTCATGGTTAGTTTGATTCTGTTAGCATGTACGATTCATAGATGGGTCAGTCTACACATATGGATTGACAAATGGAGGCCTACCAATGTGTGATGAATTTGGGGGGGGGGGGGGGGGGGGGTCAACATTTGCTCACCATTTGAATAAACCTGACTCTGGTTTATTCAAACGGTCCTTCATTATTTTGACAACATGAAATCAAAATCGACCCCTTTGCTAACAATAATAAATGTTCCTGGTCTTGTCGAGCACTATTCATTAATGCACATTATTCTGAAAAGAAGAAAAAAAAAATGTTTTGTCATAGATGTGGCCTGCTGGGTAATGCATATGCTCCCCCACATCGCTTTGTGGTACTTATGTGTGGGCAACTGGATTTTGAATCCATCTATTCTAACTTCTTAGCATTTCTATGTGGTTCTGTCTGTTTAAAGGCAAAACACCAATACAAATAAATATTATAAATTAAAATAATGACTTTCTCCAACTCTGAAATTACTTTGATCCTGACTTAAAAGAAAAGTAGTTTGAGAAAAACTATATTGCCCAATAGAGTGGTGCTAAAACCATGAAATTTAGCATTTTTTAACTTTTGTTTTATTGTCCCGAAGTCAGTGGGTTTTTGTTAATATCTGTGGTTAACAAAAGCACAAGATGTTTGCACATTTTATTCTTTGGCATAAAATACTATAGTAATACCCCACTCAAGACTTTTTGAAGCTTGAGGTCAATAAAAGAGCATGTCTCATCACGCCAGCATCACTTACTGCAGTGATAAGTGTTTTACCTCACATGGATAAGCATTGTAATCATAATCATTCTGCTACTTGTCCGCTTGATCCTATTCCATCTCATCTCCTTCAAGCCATTCCTCCTGCCATTGTACCTGCACTCACTCACATTGTTAACACATTCCTCCACACTGGTGTTTTTCCCTCAATGTTTAAACAGGCTTGTATAACCCCACTTCTTGTGAAACCCACTCTTAACCCAACTCTTTTCGAGAACTACAGACCGGTTTCCCTTCTACCTACTTGAACGAGTTGTGTTCAACAAAGTCTCTGCATTTCTCACACAGAACAACCTCCTGGACAGCAACCAATCTGGCTTCAGAAGTGGAAATTCGACCAAGACTTCCTTGCTCTCAGTTGTTGGAGCCATAAGACTGGCAAGAGTGGCTTCCAAATCTTCTATACTTACCTTGCTGGATCTGTCCGCTGCTTTTGATATGGTGAACCACCAGATACTCCTGTCAACCCTATTGGAAAATGACATCTCAGGAACCTCACACCACTGATTTGAGTCTAAACTCTCAGATAGGTTCTTCAAGGTATCATGGAGAGGTGAGGTGTCCAAGTCGCAACATCTAGCTATTGGGGTGCCTCAGGGCTCAGTTCTTGGACCACTTCTCTTCCCTGTCTACATGGCATCACTAGGTTCTGTCATTCAGAAACATGGCTTCTCATATCACTGCTATGCTGATGACACTCAATTCTACGTCTCATTCTATCCTGATGATCCGACGATAACTGCTCACATCTCAGCATATATATATATATATATATATATATATATATATATATATATATATATATATATATATATGCTGAGATGTGAGGGCACTCTATATATATAGTGCCCTCCATAAGTATTGGAACAGTAAAGACATCTGATGTGAGAATAAGTATTGGAACAGTTGCCTCACAGGTCTTTCTAAGTGTTCAGCTGTGTCCTGTTGCATTAATTCTTCAGATATTAAAAGCAGGGAATATGTCTTATCAGTTATATCCATTGCTTCTTCATTCTAAGTCTTGCATTCGATGATCACACACACATCAGGATGAAGACGAGGAAGCCGACTCTGAAAGAAAAGCAAGCAATTTGGATGCTAAAAGAAAAGAGGAAGTCAATTAGAACTATAGGAAAAACAAAGGGCATGGAGAAACCAAGAGTTTGGAAACTACCGGCAAAATTAACAACCAACGATGATCTGATCGGCTGAGAAAAACAACAGTAGTTGATGACAGACAAATCATAAAAGCTGTGAAAATGAACCCTAAAATACATGTCTGTAAAATCACCAACAACCTCCAGAAAGCTGGGGTGATGCTGTCAATCTACAGTCTGCAGGAGAATTTGACACAGAATTACAGAAGCTACACAGCAAGATGCAAACATTTTGGTCTAATCAGCACCAAAAATAGAAAGGCAAGATTCTTCACAAATGTGAGCCAGTAGAGTTTTGGAAGTTGATGGACCGATGAGACAAAGATTAACCTTTATCTAAGTGATTGAAAAGCAAAATTGTGGAGAAAAAAGTGAACTGCAAATGATCCTAAGCATACAACCTCATCTGTAAAGCTTGGTGGAGGTGGTATGGCATGGGCATGGATGGGCATTGTCTCTAGAACAGGATCTCTTCATTTTAATGATGACTTAATGTATGATGGCAGTAGCAGAATGAATTTGGAAGGGTACTAAATCATCTTGGCTACCAATATGCAAGAAAATGCCACCAAACTCATTAGAAAGCACTTCATATTGGATCAGGACAATGACCCAAAACACCCTGCTAGTTCAGACAAGGACTTTATCAGGGCAAAGAAATGTAAAGTCTTAGATTGCCCAAATCAATCTCAGATTTAAATCCAATTGAACATTAATTTCACCAGCTGAAGAGGAGACTAAAGACAGAAACTCCCCAAAACAAGCAACAGTTGGAATTGGTTGCATTAAAGGCTGGGGAAAGGCATTTCAAAGCATAAGACCAAGAGTCTGGTGATGTCTATGGGTTGCAGACTTACTGCACGGGATCTGCAACTAAATATTAGCTTTTAATCCTTTACATCTGCCTTAAATTCAACTGTTCCAATACTTATGCTCACATCAAATAATGGGATGAACTCTTAAAGTGCTGTCCTGTATGTGTCGAAAAACAATAATAAAATGTGACATTCTGTAGTTTAGTCGCATATTCATCTTTTAATCATATTTGCAAATGTCTTGACTCCACAGCAGAGAAAGGAATTTTGTCTTTACTGTTCCAATACTTATGGAGGGCACTGTATGTATGTATATGTATATATATATATATACATATATATATATATATATATATATATATATATATATATAAAATACCTTGCTATGTGTACTGCGTTAGGCTAACCGAGACTTGTCATTTGCAAATACATATTGTTGCTCTTTTGTTAGTTTTGATTGCTTCTATTGTCCATTGTCCTCATTTGTAAGTCGCTTTGGATAAAAGCTTGTGCTGAATGACTAAATGTAAATGTAAAAGGATAAGTAGCAAAGATGCTTCCATATGATATTTCCCTAATTTCTGGAATCCCTCAGTCTGTAGTAGAGGCCGCTGTGGATGTTTGTTTATTTGTGTGTGGAGGTTTCTAGTTGAGTGGTGCGACGGCACAGTGCTTGCGGTTTGCTCTCCAGGCATGCTGTCACTCAGAGGGAAACAGAACCCGTGACCCATAAAGCCCACAGGTTCTGAGAGGAGTGTAACTAATGGATACCTCTTAGAGAAAGGATCCCCGTGGAGCTGCACACACTGCCACCACAGGGCAGAGAACGAGACAGAGGGAAAGGATGAAGAATATTATAAACATAGATGCTGTGAAATGGTTAGAGGGGTCAGGAGGTATAGAAAAAAGGGAGGAGTAAACAGAAAATAAAGGCAAGTGGGGATAAGTTAGAGAAAGTCAGAAAGAAAGAGACAAAATGGAAGCTCTGAAAGGGAAATGGATTCCCAAAGGTCTTTGCCTGATTGGCTGTGTATTCTTCAGACAGGGTTAAGTAGTTTGTGAACAATGTTCTGTGCATGACTAAAGAACTGAAACCTTGTAAGTTTAATAAGGGTATAAAATTAACTTTTTGCCATACCAGTGGCAGGTGAATTATTGAATTGAATTGAATTGAATTGAATTGAACTGTTTTGTTTATAGAAATAATGAAATAAATTTTAAAATACCAAATATTCATCACAGTTTTCTTCTTCATTTTTTTTTTCAGTGACATAACACCAAGTACGCATGTGCTGCTGTTCGCCGTGATTTTGCCAAGACATGTTCCTGGATCAACATTACTGTCCAAAAATATAGACTTAACCCAATCCCTACCCCAAAACCTAACCCTACCCATAATTTATTCCTAAAATTAGTGTGAAATGATAGCTTATTAACAAGGGTGTAGAAGCACCTAACCCCGATCATAAGCCTGAAACAGATATTTCCTGAAAAGTTATCCCTCAGTTCTGATTGGCTGATTGGAATGTTGTTCCAGGAACATGTTGTACTTGGTGAAATCACACTCACCATGTGCTGCTAATGAAGTTACGGCATTATATAATGATTAAAAAAAAAAAAAAAACTTCCACCCTTTAGATAATGAGCGCCGATGATATTTTCTATGATAGGTCATAAAGAATTAGAAAAAGACAACAATAAAATAAGAAATGGGGAGTTTGGAATGGTTGTGTACAGGCATGTATGTGTTTTTAAGTATATAAGTTAATGTAGGCTCTTTGTTGTATAATATGATTTTTGTTTTCCTGTTATATCAGTATCAGAAGATAAATATTCTCTCTCAGAAAATTAGTGCGCAGAATTGCCTTATTTTTTGAGGATTTGTGTGAGTGTATTATTGTTCAGGCTGAGTTATTTACTGTAACTCTTTGTAATCGGAGCATCATTCCAGGAAGGAAGCCACATACAGATCTCTGTATTGGTGCATTTCAAGGACATTTCCACACACACCCTACTCTAGTCATTTTGGAAAATGCCACTGTCACACATCTCTGTATTGACCCCTTTCTGCTTGTCGTTTTTGCCCCCTTTGGTTGAATGGGAATTTGCAGCGCACATTCCCACCCATGTGATTTAGTGTAAATACATACACAATGAAACGGCATGATGTCAATTTAAATAACACCATCCCTGCGCCTCTTCTTCATAGTCCCTGTGTGTTTGTTTTTGTGCGTGAGAGAGAATGATATTCAATCAATGATTTCCAATGTTTTTCCCTTCCTAAGAGCCAGTTTGATCCGATCTATCAGCGCAGGCATATCTGTGGAAGTCTTTTGTTCCGCCGGATACCGTGTTGTTGCTTCCTATTTCATTTAAGCTATTTATCATTCATCCAAAAATCGCCAGGGACAAAGGAGAAAAAAAAAGAATAGAGTGAATAAAAGGATAGGGGAAGTGAGAGCTTCCAGTGGAGGATAACAGGGTATAATAGGCCCCAGAAACAAAGCAGCTCATTGATTGTGTAATGAGCTTTTATCTGCGGGTATAATTGCCCTGCTTGTGTTAGCTCATGTTCGCTCACTCTCTGATGAGCAGCTGCCCCGCCTAACGCCGGAGCGTCCTCAACTTTACTTAGAGTTCTTCCAAGTGTCACAAACTACATCTAGTTGTGTTTGATGGATGTCCTAGAGTCGAACAGAGTTCCTCTGAGAATTTTGGTTGAAGGCCACGCCTCTTTATTTTTGATAAAGTGCACCCTATAAGCCCAAGGTTGCCCATTCCCACAAAACGAACAAGTGTGATCAGACGTGTTCCCCGGGGTTTTATTTTTCATTGTGTTCAGCCCAAAAGGCATCAAAAACTGGATTTAAAAAACCTATTTAGAAACAAACAAACGTAAGACATTAGCATCCGGCCCAACCACGCCACTCTCCAGTCCTGAGGCCCTTCATTTGCATGACAGAGGCTCCCTTCAATTATTTAGCAGTCTGTATTTGATCAACACTGGAGAGCCCAGTGTTCTTCTGCAGGGACAAGCTGGATATTTTCCCTTCATTATTCATGAGAAAAAAGAGAAGACAGCAGAGGAAGAGGAACGGATGGGAGAGAGAACAGAATAGATTGGGTGCAACAACAATGCGGCAGGCTTCAGTTTCATGTGTATTAAAAGTTTTCTTTTTTTTGGCTTTGATTAATATTTTAGAGCAGGTGAAACTAAGATGGACCTTTCTTCCTTTCGGGACCCTAGTAGAGGCTAGGAGGTCATGGTATCGATGGGACTTTGACCCCTTATTCTGTAGTCATAAGGGTCAAGAGATCAAAGTCTTTTTCGTGTGAGAAGATTGTGAAGACAGCATGTAAAGATGTGAGGGTTAATGCTAATGTAACCTGAACTTAGCTGAAGTGTTCTGCGGTCGACACTGTGAGCTGTGTGTGTTGCACTTCTCCCCCATTTCACCGGCATTTTGTCTTCTCAAGTATATTCTGTTTGAGGTCAGGGCCTTGAACCCTGCAATTTTTTGGTTGCTCCTTGTGCTTAGTCACTAATTAGATTCTGGTCAAAAGACAAAATCTTCAGTACATGCAGGTTTGCTGGTAGTCTCAACCCATTGACCATCGGATGCATGTTATGCACAAGAAATGGCAAGAGCTGACTAAAACTGAATGAGTCTGACTGAATGACTTTATGAAACTTCCAGTGCACATAGGCTTATGTTTTATCAGTCTGCTTGAAAATAAAGTAGTATTTAGATACAAAGTTGATACAGTAGGCATCTGTTAGAATGAAAGCTTACTCTGGTGCCATCAAATCTTTGCACAGTATTCAGATTTTTGTTTGAGGCACTTGATAACTAGTAAACTAGCAATCATCTATACTGTATATTCAGTTTGTTTTCTGAGTTATGTCTGTGAAACAATATGTTCTTGTTACTTTTGGACAGGCAGAAATCGTGATCACAGAGTCTATATACTTTTCTGTGTTATCTGTGTTAACTGTTTGCCATTTTCTTCACACAATTTATCATAGTGGCAAAATCAATTTGAAATACCTGCCTCAGAACTGCTCAGTCTCAGTTGACTGTTCTCTGACAAATCTTTTGATATACTTTAAATGCACAGAATATTTGTGTTTTTTAACAATTATCAGTTAAGAAGATCGCATTTGGAAGGCATTTGGACGGGTTTATATAAGATGATATATCATAGCTGGTAAATATTATGAAATCTGTTCATTCATTCATTTATTACTCTAAATAGGGATCTTACAGTTGCTAATTTTAAGTTTTTTTTTATTTTTTTATTAGAGCATGTTGAATGTTTAAATTTTAGACTAATAAGTTCACCATACAAACTGAATAGCACCAGTCACCGTAATTATCCGCAGCCTCAGCCTCTCGACTCTGTCCCTGCCTCAGGTAAGTGAGTAATCCCCCAAACCTACCCTTCATTCCGACTACTGCACCAAGTCAACTAGAGGCTTGAAACGTAAATAATGTGACTCATGACCTTCATATGTCAGCGCCTCAGCGGCGTTGCATTTGTACAGCAAGACAGTCAATACCAAGGCCAGTGTCTGGGGTTGGTAGAGCTTAAAGAGCACCCCTGACATATGAAAGCGATGAGTCAGACTCTTCGTCACACTCTTCATCACACTCTTCATCACACTCTTCAGACAAGTCATAAATTACTGGGGCAACACAAACTGTATTAAAGAAATATTTCACCCAAACATGAAAATTCTGTCATCGTTTTCTCACCCTCATGCTGTTCCAATCCTGTATGAGTTTCTTTCTTTGTGATATTATGAAAAATGTCATCTTTTATGTTCCACAGAATGAAGAGAGTCATACTGTTTTGGAATGAAATGAGAGTGAATGATGACAGATTTTTCATTTTCAGTGACAAAAGATTAGCTCACTATAGCAATAATACATTATCGGTATCCATTAACTATGATAAAATAGCCATCCGTATCATAACCCAGAAGTTCAGAATTCCATTTTCAAGCAGACTCAGGTTTGCACAGAAAGCACTCGTGTAAAAACACCCTTAGCTTGTGCTGATTTCCATCAGCATCAGGTTTTGTCAGCCGGAGCTAGTGGCAAGCGTCGCATGAAGCTCAACAGTTCTTTGTTCTTTCTGTCATTTACGCATGAGAGCGGCACCGGTAGTGCAGCCGTGAGCCGCAGGTCTGGAGAGAGCAAGAGGAGAGCAGCCCGGCCGTGTTCACTGTGGCTGACTCTGTCACCTGCGGAGTGACTGTCAGATCAGCCTGGAGTTTGGGCCATCCCTAATGTTCATCGCTGGGGAGTGTGGGTAATTGGAGAGAATCGCTTCTGTTCCAGCACAGCCGTGCCTAGTCTTAGTTCAGAGCCAGAATGCAGGAAGTAACACTTTTCCCCTGAAGAAATCTGATGTTCTGAGATCACTCCAGTTTGTCAAATCTATGGCTCAGGCCTGAATGTGAATTCAGGCAGCTGAAATCTGCCTCAGCAGGTGCTTTTGTCCTTGACTTGTATTTCACTTTTCATTTTGTGTTTTATTTTTTCTGTCTCTAAAAAAATCACCTTATGGAGGAAATCTCTCCAAACGGAGTCACACATTAGAATTGGTGGAGATAAACCAAGAGTGCATTAGGATAAAGCCACTGAAAGCATTAAGAAAACCCAAAGCAGTAGAAAATACTGGAGAAGATGTTAAGGTAGTATTCATGGTTGTGTATTAATGGCTATTTTTACACTGGAAAATTGGATCCAGCCATACAAGATAAAGTCTAAACCTGTATGACTTTCTTCAGAACAACTGCTATGACGTTTTTCATAGTATTTTGTTTTCCACAGAAGAAAGTCATACAGGTTTGCAATGACATGAGGTTGAGCCAATTATTATTATTTTTTTAACGTGAACCATCCCTTTAAAGCCAATATTATCTGATCCCTTCCCTTTTAAAGAGTAATTTCACAGCAAATCTGCCAGATGATGTTCAGAATTCAAATTATACACCATATGTTACAAATGATGGCACATTAGTTTTCTAATATGTTTTATTTGCTATTATTATCATGATTTTTTCCTCAGATATGGGATTGAATCCATGTTTAGCTCAGATGCCATCTGCTCAAAATGAACGTGTTCATGGCCAAAAGATTACTTGGAAATTAAAGAGTGAATGTGTATTTGGAGTTTAAATGTACAATTGAGCAATGAACACTTCGGATAGAGAGAATGAGGTCTCATAGCCGATCTTGAGTCATCTAGCTCTCACCACACATTCCATTTCCCACAGTTCAGAAATAGACAGCTTTGTCAGCTTCTTTGGCAGTGTCTTGTTTGCAGGTATGAATAACAGCCAGCTGATATCTTCTCCATTTCTGATATCTCTATCTCTGAAGTGCCCTCCTGCCCCCCCAACCGAGTCCTCGGCAGGGGAAGACGGCTGTTATGAAACAGTCTGTTATTCATGCGTGAGATGGCCTTATTGCGGATCAGCGTTATCGTGCCTTTATTTAGTCAGAATGATAATGAGAAACAACAATGGATTCAGGTTATAGGGATCTAACTGTCCTTGTAATAGCTGTGGCTGTGTGTTGACATCCTTCTGAAAAGATCCATACGGCCAGTCAAAACATTGCTGCACATTTAGAACGGCACCGATGCGTTCAAATGTAAATAACAGGCTAGGTTGCCATTTGCGCAGTTAAAACAGAACAAAGCAAAATGTGTTCTTTTTGATTTTTTTTAATAGCTAAGCCAAGTCAATGAATGGCACTTTTTCAGTTCCTATGTCACTGAGATTTTTTCTTTTGTTTTTAAGCGCTAGATTCGCATTTCAAGCTGGAAGATTCTCCACTCTCAAGGGCTGCTGTTTTCAACCATTGTTATATATCCGTAAGCTCTTACCCAAGTGTCTTTTTTTTTTTCTTTTTTCCAGATTGTGGTGAAATCGTCACTAGTAATTCTCCCTATGACACATTGTTATGCTGTTTTGTAGGAAAGACATGAGTTGTAAAATAACCATTGTCATGTATTGTCATGTACATCCAGTTAACGACTGGATTCAGTGATATCTCCCATCAACTGCATCACTCACTCTATATTTTTTTTAAAGTGTCTTCACACGTTATACTTTCGCCGCATGATACGGATATGGCAGTGTGTAGTGTTCTCTTGTCAGAAAGCCATCAGACTCAGCTCAGTCTCAATATCCACCATCTCCCACTTGCATATACCTGACGGAAAATCGTCCATAGGTGTCAAACACTCTTAGATAACTTCAACTCGGTTCCAAAACCTAATGAGCTGCCTCACTGCCTACATAAGCAGCATGGCAACTTGATAGTGAATGATTTGGGAACACTGAATGTTTTGTGCTCTGCACAAATCTGCAGTTGCTATCAATATAGTTTAACATTAGAATGTTCATTCATTAGAATGTTCATTAGAATGGCATTAGAATGTTCATTCATTCTTTCATTCAGTCATTTAACACCTTAAATTATTCAAAAGTGACAGTAAAGTCTGTGCTGATTGCCTCGTGGGCAGCGCCTCTACATGTAGTGCCGTTGCTCATCGGGCGTCCTGAGTTCGAGACCCAGCTCACGGACCTTTCCCGATCCCGTCCCCCCACTCTCCCCTACAGGACCCAGTTTGGAGACCCCTGGTTTTAACACTGAGAATAATGAATGTTTCTTGAGCAGCAAATCAGCATATTAGAATGATTTTAAAGGGTCATGTGAAAATTCAGCTTTGCATCACAGCAATAAATTGCTTTTTAATTAATATATACATTAACATTTGTAATAATATTTTGTAATATTACTATTTTTACTGTTTTTGAAAACAGTTCTGGATATGTATGTAGTGCATATGTTTGTTTATCTGTTTCTCTTGGCTGGCTCATCTGCCAATTTTTTTATTTTTATTTTATTTTTTGTCACAGACCTAACGATTTATCTTATGCTGCCATAGAATTTGGCCTAAATTTGGTTGTGGCACAGAGCAGCTTTTTATATCGCTGTAGTTTGTTAATATTGAGTCAACAATTTCCCAGATTTAAAGTTTTAAAATATATAACAGTAAAAATACTGCTTTCTAGTCAATTTCTAATTAGCATTTAAATGCTGTTTGCTGACAGTGTCCACTATGTAAAAAGTGCTGGCTTAGCATCAAAGAGAAACTTGAAAGAGACTTTAAAGACCTGAAGGTAAAGCAAGGTAAATCCTGGGGCCAGTGTTCTAGTCACCAAACACAATGCTTAATGTTCACTATAAGTGTCTAATGGGAGATCTATCTGTGTATTGCCTGTCCACCATCAGCCACCTGTGTTGATAAATATCTCCTTAATCTGACACATCGTGCATTAGTGTCTCAGACTGAGAACTAATGTCGTCCATTAGCTCGCTCTCTCCCACACCCACTAGCATCACAGTGCCAGAAGCCGCTTAGCATCCACTTAGAAGGGTGTTTGTAGTTGTTAGTGTGTTTCTGAAAGTGTCTCAACATCAAACGCTCTGATTTTCTGGTGTTACATGCGTTAAACTCCCATTTACACGTCATGACATGGTGAAGTCTGTATGATAAATTGGGGGAAATTATATTTTTTGGATAATGTATTATGCATGTATTTATTTGCTTATTTTTATCAAAGATATATTTCAAAGACTTCTTTGGATGTTGCAATTAAAAATCTTGGCTCAAATGGCCATTTTCATTTAAAATGGTATGATGTTTCCGTATGAATCTTCTGTAACATGTCACAGTTGTGTCATAGAAATGTGTTGTGATTTGGCATAGTTCTCTGCTGTTGTACACAGTGTTTCTGAAGTGTTTATTCTGTCCTGTGCCAGTGTGGCACGTACCAATAATGCACAATAATAACTACATCATCAGAAGCCGGTTATCTCTGTGTTCCTTCTGTCACTCGGCCGCCCTCGTGTTTCATTCACCTAGAGTCTGAAGACATCTGCACCTCCATCTCCATGACACAGAGCTCATTTTCAGCTTTAATACTAATATTCTATTCTATTCTATTCTATTCTATTCTATTCTATTCTGCGTTTACCCACATGAATGGCTGCTTAAAAAACTAATACAGGTGTAAAAGATGTGCAAAATGCTTTTGATCTGATCATGCAAACCACATACAATTGGTGTAGGCAAAAATGTAAATCAAAAACACACATACATTTTTGTTCTTGATCAACATGCAATAATGCACATCATTGCATGCAGTTGATATTATGTAGTCGCCATATTAGAGACCCTCCCCTTGAAATCACAAGTGGCCACATCACAAGGAATGCATTTGAAACATGCTAGCAGTGATCAGGATATTAATATGACCTTCGAGTCTGTTCAGGCTTCAAACAGTTTTGATTTGTTTTCAAACACAATCTGACTGTCCGTGCTGTTATTTGTGAGTGATCGAATTGCATCTGTGTGTTTAGGCAGTGTAGTATTTTCTGGCATATCTACATTTGTTACTATAGGGTTTTTTTTTAGCCGTCAGCATGATTCCAAGAGACTTTCCCCTATAACTACTGGGAGCAGCAAGCTGGCAGTATGGAGCGAGATGACAGAAAGCTGGACGTTTGTCCTTGGCATATTTACGTCATGGCATTTGGCTACTGTGCTGAATTCAAACCGTGCATGTTTGAGGCAGCGGGAGTGACAGAGGCGGGTATGTGCTGCTGTATTTTATGTTATGTATCATTGGCAGAACAGTGCAAAGTGGTTTATAGAAGAGGAGGTGACTTGACTTGTTTTTTTATATACACAAAGTTTGGGATCAGTAAGACTTGCAATGTTTTTTTTAAAGAAGTGTCTTATGCTCATCAAGGCTGCTTTTAATTGATCAAAAATACAAAAAACAAAACAAAACCAAAAAAAATGTAATCTTGGAAAATGTTATTACAAAATAAATGTTATTTTCCTTTAAAATATAATTTACTTCTGTGATGCAAAGCTGAATTTCCATCAATCATTACTCCAGTTTAAAGTGTCACATGATCCTTAAGAAATAATTCTTACATGCTGGTTTATTATTAGAATTATCAATGTTGGCAACAGTTGTGCTGCCAAATATTGTTTGGGATCTGCCATACATTTTTCAGGATTCTTTGATGAATAAAAAGAACAGCATTTATTCAAAATATTAGAGATGCACGATATATCGGACCCCATATCGATATTGGCCGATATATGTTAATTTTTCTGTTATCGTTTTCGAACCGATAAGAGGCTTTGGCCGATACCTTAGATCCGATAAATAATGCATTATTTCCTGCAGAGACACTTCAGATGCACAGTGTTCACCATATATGTATGTATGTATATATATATATATATATATATATATATATATAAAACATTATAATACGGACACTATTATAATAAAACATTATGAATTAGTTTGGTTTGGTTTCCCTGTTTCAGCATGTTGTTGCGGGAAGAGCCGCGCATCCACAACAGAAGTTAAACATTCTGATTAGCACGTAACTTAGTTCGAGTTCACGTGTGCATTTGGTCTTTTTATATGTATATAAGTTGTAATATTATATTTATGCTGTATAAATATCTGAATAAATGATGTGTTTTCCTGTGTTAAATAAGATGGCAGAACTTCAGTTTACCAGTGTTCATTCAGCTCTTCAGCTTCAGCACACGCAGTTTGTGCACAACAGAAATGCACAACATTAACAACTATAACTGGGAATGTCATAAACATAATATTATAAAGAGAATATTACCATAATAAAAAAAAAAGTTGTGAATTATTTGAGTTTCTTTTCTGTGTTACAGCGTGTTCAGAGCGTGTCCACGACACATCTGACTATTCGGGTTGTAGCGCGGGTGCATTGCAATATTGGAAATAGGCTACTTCTGTTTTAAACCGTGAAGGTGAGCCAGTGGATATCATACAAGCAATGTGCACACTTTGTGCAAGTCAAACTTATGCCGGTGAACATCTTACACAATGATAGTGAAAGTAAAAACTGATGGCGCTTTCGGCATCTGGCGACGCATTAACAGCGGGTATTCAGAGACGACGAGAGACGAATCTCCTAATATGTGGTATAACTATCTGTTTTAATTTATTTCTTTAATGTTTCTCTTGTGGCCTAAACATAGTGAAAACAATGAGAAGAAACATTATTCATGTTGAACAGGTTGTTTTTGAAAGTTAGTGCATAAAATTGATACAGTGTTTCTGAAGTGTAACAATTTTATTTAGGCTAAAGGCCTGTAATTCATTGTAGGCTATAATAAATGTGTTTTAAAATATATTTTTAAAACATTTTTATTGAGGAGTAGCCTAAGCTAATTGTAATATTAATTTAATAATAAAAGTAACCTAATAATAATACCCAGAAAATAACAGGTCTACATTAATTGGAAATGCCAAATACTCTTAATAATGACAATATTTAATGATTTTGACAATATCTCTGGCTATAGTCCTTACATGCTGGACCTCTTTCAACACACTCCATTGTCGTATCGCATTATATATTTTTTTACAGGTAAGTAATGTTGTCCAGTAACTTGTTTCCATTATTTAAGCATTATTTTATTTATTTGTAAGACTGCTTTATGTTTGATTTATGTTGAAGTGTTTAATGCCTTTTAATGATGATACTTTTTTGGTAAACAGGCTCCCAAAAACTATGTAAAAATGTGGATTTAGATTTATCGGCCAACATATTGGTTATCGGCTTTCATATTTAAAGAATTATTGGTTATGGGTATCGGACAAAATTTTCATATCGGTGCATCCCTACAAAATAAACATCTTTACTAACAATATAAAAATCTTTGCCATCACTTCTTTACAATTTAACACATCCTTGCTGAATAAAAGTTTTAATTTCTTTCAAAAAAATAAGAATAAAAATTTACTGACCCCAAACTTTTGAACTGTAGTGTATATTGTTAGAAAAGATTTTTATTTTAAATAAATGCTCTTCTTTTTTAACTTTTTATTCATCAAAGATTCCTGAAAAAAAAAGTATCACAGGTTCCAAAACAATATTAAGCAGCACAACAGTTTCCAGCACTTATAATAAATCAGCATATTAGAATGATTTCTGAAGGATCATGTGACACCGAAGACTAGAGTAATGATGCTGAAAATTCAGCTTTGCATCACAGGAATAAATTATATTTTAATGTATATTAAGATAGAAAAACCTTATTTTATGTCCTAATAATATTTCACAATATTACATTTTTTCCCT
Organism: allo-octoploid hybrid of Carassius auratus x Cyprinus carpio; assembly: GCA_024542945.1. Taxonomy (NCBI): domain Eukaryota; kingdom Metazoa; phylum Chordata; class Actinopteri; order Cypriniformes; species allo-octoploid hybrid of Carassius auratus x Cyprinus carpio. The sequence continues at coordinate 4,331,682 of CM045040.1, forward strand.
ATATTTTTGATCAAATAAATGCAGCCTTGATGAGCATAAGAAACTTGTGTAAAAAACATTAAAAATCATTCTGATACCAAACTTTTGACCAGTAGTGTACGTATTTACTATTTATATAGTTTGTGGCAGTTTTATAACAATTCACAGAGATATCACCATGTATTACCACTATGCAGTTCTGTTAGTGTTCTTCCTGGTCTTTAATCTAGGGTTTTCACATTACATTTAACCCATGGGTTAACGTCTTCTTAAGCATTGCTTTTGCAGTGCTAGTCCCAAATTGCACTGCCATTTAGATTTGTTTAGATACAGACAACCAATCATAAACTGCCTCAGCACTTACCTTATTAAATATTCATGTACTTTGCACAGTCACAGAGATCTTCATGGTGTGTTTAGTTTCAGCGTCTGAGAGAAACAGTGTAAAATGTTGTTCAGAGACGACGTGTTAGTGAGCGATGAAGAAACTATTATTATTTTTGCCATGTTTTAGAAGACTTAAGGATATCCAGAATGGATTTATGTGGTGACATTTCCACAGATGGACGAGCGGTTATTAAAACAGGTTGCATGCTGTATTTGTCTCATCAATTTTATGAACATTATAAATATGAAAATAAGAATCTTAATCTATAGATAGGAATGTTCAGAATGAAATTTCATAACCTAATTACCCAGGATTAATTTCTAAGGTATAAACAGTGTAATACTATTCATGGAACTAGATAATAAGGATTATGTTTACCCAGAGCTATGTTGAGCTATGTTAGTTTCAAGTGTGACAAGCCAATATGTGTATCTGTATCTTAGGTAATTGCATGTCCTTTAAAATGTGCACTTTCAAGTTGCTGAAAGTGTTAATGGTGTTTCACTTAGCTAGACACCCCATACTTAGTCATCTAAAGTTGACATTCAATGCACAACCTAGCCATTTTTTTTTTCTTGGAAATAGCTTTAGAGCCATGTTTCACCTCCTAATCTACATAGAACAGAATGAGGTTTTTGCAATGTGTTTGCAGCTGTAAGTGTTGCAGATGCGAACAGAATGAGAGCATGTGCAGTGCTTTGGTGTGGGATGTTTTGCATTGGTGTTTGTGAAGATGAGAGCCAAATCAAGTGGAAACGAGAGGAATGCTAGAGATCTGCTTTGTCCATAAGCACTTTTAGTCATTAAAATGGAGAGACAGACATGTTAGATCATGACAGCTGTAAATGTCAAGGGGATAAACATCTTGAATAGGCACTCTTTGTGGTTGAACGTTTCCTTACACATGCATTCAAGCTAATGTGTTTTCTGTCGTGTGTTGCTAAATAATTTTTTGTCCCAGAATCCCATACATTTTTAAGTTTTGTTTAGCTTTGCTTGGCTTTTTTGTCTTTCTTTTGTCTTTTTTTTTTAATTTAATTTAATTTGATTTGGTTTCTTCCACATTTCCATACATTCTTTCTTTTGGTTTTGCTTTGTGCTGATGTTTTATCTTATTTTGCTTTTGTTTTGTTTTGTTTGTCCCATATTTCCATACACTTATTTTGTTTTGCTTTGTGTTGATATTTTTCCTTATCTTGCTTTTTGTTTTTTGTTTTGTTTTGTCCCATATTTCCAAACACTTATTATGTTTTGTCTTTTGTTTTATTTTCTTCAGTATTTACATAAATTGTACTTTTAGTTTTGCTTTGCTTGGTTGTTTTGTCTTTTGTCTTTTGTTTTCTGTTTTATTTTGTTCAATATTTCCATACATTTTTACTTTTTGTTTTGCTTTACTTGGATGATTGTTTTAATAACATTTATTTATTTATTTATTTTAAGTGTAACACATTTGTTTAGTGTAAATATTATTATTTTTTTTTTAAATTAATAAGAATTAACACAACATACCCCCTGCCTTGCATTTACATACTTGACACAGTATATATAAATAATCAGCAAACCTTGTAATAAATACAATTTGTTTATCAACTGAAAGCTGTATTTTTTGGTTTGTTTTGCTCTATTTTGTTTTCTTTATTTTATATTTTCAGACTTGCTTTAATTGATCACTTACTAGAACAGCTGTAGTCCAGATCTCATTCAGTCAGGAGAAACTGTTGCATCAGTGTGAGAAAATGGCACACTTCTCTCTTAAAAACAAAGAATATTTGCAAAAATGATTCCTGTCCATGATTAATTTATTCCCTGTGGTGCAAGCATGTTTGTATGACTCTACCCCTTTACTAACTAGAAGCAGGCCCGTGCAAGGAGCGATCGCTGTTGAGGCTCACATTGCCTGCTTTGGACAAATCTGCTCTAATTACTCTCTGATTAGTATGTTTCTCAGAGTTGCTGAAGGTCACTTTCCGGAATGGGTGAAGATAATTACTGCAGGATGACATGTGCTGCCAGCCACAGGGACGGAGGAAGACTTTACACAAAATGAAAGGAAGCACAAGGGGATGGAAAGTGATGCTGAGTGGATACAATTAGAGCAAGAACACATGAGCGAGAACAAGTGTGTGTGTTTGTGTGTGTGTGTGTGTGTTTAATAACCCCAACATCCCATGTTGGAGGTGAGAATATGAAGCAACGTTTTCTCAAACAGTCTTTCGAGCCCACTCAGAATCTCTTCACTCTTTGGAGATTAATCAGTCTGCCGTAATCACCCTTCAAACTCTACCTTTGTTTAATTAGCCCATCCAGCATAGAATCAAGAGTCGAATAAAGAAAATTTCATTGCCACTGAGGGACTGAGAGACAAGACCAACGGAAGAGTGAAGATCATTTGTGCGGTATAACTTAAAGCAGTGTAGCAGTGCATTTTAGGTTAGGAGAAAATGTTCTCATCAAACAAGCAATTCTTTTGTAGAGGGCGTCTGCTCCCTCTGCGCTCTCACTGCGGAGGCCGCATTAGACACTTTCTTTGCTTTCACACCCTCTCAATCCCCTCTTCCACAATTTTTTTTTTCTTTCATCAGGGCTACATAGATGTATTATTATTATTTTTTTGTACGTTTTTTGCACTCAGGAACTTTACAAGGACACCTTGTCTCTCTGAAGACAATTCACTTGAGATACAAACGTAAACATAATAATCCCAAAATGCCATTTAGAATTCATATACTGATGAAGGGCACAGCTAATGAATATGTTCCTGACAAAAAAGCTTTTGAGCAAGTCCCTTAAGACATTTTTGCAAGTTTATGTCAAAAAGCCTTTGATTTCTATTGAAAAGAGGAAAGAGAGATAGAGACATTACTGGAGCAGGTGTAAATGAAGTCAGGAACATGGAGTGAAAATGACACCGCAAGACTAGGGAAACGGAGAGGAATTTGGAAATTTTAGACAACACGTTTCATTTCGTTTAGTTTTGTTTTGTTTAATTTTTTGTAATCCTTTACCATAAGTTTCCATTTGTTAATATTAGTTAAATACATTAGTTAACATGAATGAACAATGAAAAATACTTGTAAATCTTTTATTACTTTCAGTTCATATTAATTTAAATATTTACTAATACATTATTAAAATTAATGTTAACAAAGATTAATAAATACTGTAACAAATGTACTGCTGTCTGTTAATATTAGTTAATGCATTGATCTTATCTTATCTTATCTTATCTTATCTTATCTTATCTTATCTTATCTTATCTTATCTTATCTTATCTTATCTTATCTTATCTTATCTTATCTTATCTTATCTTATCTTATCTCTTACCTTTATTTAATTTCATTACATTTTATCCTCCCTACGATCCAAAATGACCTCACGTGTAATTTTCAGGCCTATTTAATAAACAGTTAGAAACACAAAATGACAGATTCTCTTTGTTTGCAGTGTGCTATACCTGGTACCATGGTTCATCCTTTTTTTTTCTCTTTCTTTCAGAGTAGCATCTTCACAGGAGTTAATTTCTGTGCAATCTTTTGCATTTTCAATTTACCTTCACAGCATCTCCTCCTCTTTACCATTTGTCCCTCTGCGTCTCTGACTATTTCTCCCTCTATCTCTCGCTCTCTCTTCCTAACACTGGCATATTGGATTTTCAGTCCATTCTAAATAAATTTAGCCACTGTGTTTTGTTGTAACGAGCTCTGTCGATTGCCTAATGTAAGTATGCACAATTTACACCACTGACTTGGCCATTTGTGGAATGCTTTAACATTACAAACAAATAAAAAAGCACTATCGCCTGTAGGCTCTCACTGGGAAGTAACACTGCGAGGATGTGCATTTAGCATAAAATCCCAAAGGCCCCCATGGAGTGGAGGAAGAACACATTTCCCTTCTCATTTCCATCAATATGACATCTACGTCACACTTCAGCTTTACAAGACTGATGTTTCCAGCTGCATATCTAAACTACTCTGTATCCAATGTATGTGAGACTATACCTACACATGTTGTTGCCCATAGGTTGCCTGTTTCCAAAGTTTTGAGCTGACTTTTTGGAATGTACACTAGCTTTGCTGATGTCCTTGGATTTACAGTCTGCCTGCTGGGTCATAATGGCTGTTATCAATGGGGGATCCAATGACACTGACCTGACGCATTGTGTAGTTTCATTTTCAACTGAGGGTCAGATCTCTTCACACCCACTGTCTTGCAGCTCCCTGGAGGTCCCACTCATGCTTAACCTTCCACTGTCACCCATGCTGTGTTCACGGTCATCAAGCCACCTTGGAGGTCATTTGTTTGGTGGAGATGAATGGCCGACAGCACTCTCTTTATTGCTCAAATACTGCCATACCAAATAGCTTTTCATGAGGCTGGACATAAATTTAAAAGAAAGCATGGATACAAAAAGAAGAATGAAGTTGGCAAAAATCCAAAAAGAAATCCTGGCAAGTTGATTAAGGTTTTATTTTACAATATTGGCCAGCTAACTGTATAAACCTGCATACATAAGTAAATACTAAACAGATAGATAAATAGATACAGTATAGATAGATAGATAGATAGATAGATAGATAGATAGATAGATAGATGTTATTATTATTATTATGTTGAATTTAAATATAAACAAATAAACTAATTGGAGGGGACAGAAATATTTAATGTTAAATCTCTTATATTATTAGTTTAGTTTTTAGTAATTAAATTTGGGGTCAGTAAGACTAATGTAAGTTAATGTTTAAAGTCTTTCATGCTTATATAGAGTTAGTTAGTGGGAAATCGGTCAAATCAGTCAGTTATACAATTTAGGTCATTGTATAAGAATCAGATGTTCCAAATGGCCATGTATTAAACATCCTTACAAACTGAATTAGCTTATTCTGAGTGTTGTTTTGAATGTGAAATACACCACCCTCTGCACTCTAGTACACCCTTCATTTCATTCCGAATTTCTTCCTTCCAAAAGATGTCTCTCCTAATGACGCTAAATCTAGCATGCTTAATTGGACCAGTGAACTATGTTATTGGAGCTGGAACCACGTTTCTATTGGCCCCAAAGGCAATTTCAGCCCCGTGTCACCAGGGTGGGCGGAGGGGGAGGAAGTGCAGAAAGTGTTGAAATGGGTTGGTGGTCGACAGAGAGAGGAGGATAGACAGAGTCAGTGAATGTTGTCTCTTCTTTGCAGGATGTTAACTCATAAATTGTAAGGCACTTGTTTATGTAGCATGCTCTTCAGCATCCGTGACTGGTTTGTAGATAAAATGGGACATGGTGGGAGAATGATGCACATTATACATGTGGCACAGCTGGGGAGGATGAAGTGCCCTTGGGAAACAGTGCTGGGCCTCGGTATTACCCACTGAGCATCACTCTAAACTTTTCCTTTGTTCAATCTTTTCATTAACGGTTCTTCAGACAACAGCCTCTTGTGCACCTGTCAGTGGATATGTGTCTACCTACATGCTTAGTTTTGCAGCAAATTTAATCAAAACATGTTTTGCCCTCTATACTATACATGCATCACATCAGACCAAAAATGCTTCATATTTTATTTTATTCAAATAATTTTTTATTTTAGTATCCAGGCAACTAGTGGCGGTGCTGCATATATAATAAAACATGATGCATTTTCTGATCGTTTTCTTGAAGTTTGCTGTGCATTTTTGAGTTATTGTCATTTGCAGAAAATTACATATTGGCTACAGATGTACAGTGACATACATACGTTAATTCAGTTTGCTATTGTGAAGGTATGAGTCATTTTTCAAAGACCTGCCAATATGCATTATATGCATATTGCATATATGCATAAGTGTTATTGGCTTGTTTTTCACGCTGGTCCATCTTGAATTTCTCACCATCCGCATCCATTGGCAACGGTTCTCTGAGTGTGCAGCATAATGCATATTCCCTCCCCCTGTCATTGAGCCCTCTGGGTTCAGCTGTCCCTTGGCCAGACCAGCCTTCAGTCATCTGTGACTCTTCATCTGATGGACATTAATTGCCTCTTTCCAGACTTGTTTGCTGTGGCTAGGCCCTGATTATGATGTCATGTGTGCAAGGTTGTGTGGTGACCCATGGCCCACAGGCATTCTGGGAAAACTAGCTTAACAATCTATTCTGGTGACCAGTCGCTCTGCCTTATTCCGCTTGTGAGACTCATTAATTACATAAAGACATTTTGAATTGTCTCATTGACATTAAAAAGATAGTTAACCAAAACAAGATTCTGATCTAAATAATCAGTTTGATCAGAAATACTTTTTTCTTCTATTTTAATATATTTTATAATATAATTTATTCCTGTGATGCAAAGCTGAATTTTCAGCATCATTGCTCCAGCCTTCAGTGTCACATGATCCTTCAGAAATCATTCTGATATATTAATTTGCTGCCTAACAAACATTTCTTATTATTATCAATATTGAAAACAGTTGTGCTGCTAAATTTTTTTTGGAAACCATGATCCTTTTTTTTCTCCAGGATTGATGAATAGCAAGTTAAAATTAACAGCTGTTATTTTGAAATAGAAATATTTTATTGATTGTAAATGTACTGATCCTTGCTGAATAAAATGCTGATCTCAAAAAAAAAAAAAAAAAAAAAAAAAATTAGAAAAGAAGTCCATATGACAAATTTGTTATGGTGACAAATGTTAGCTTTGTTTGAGGTAAAAAAAAAAAAAAAAATCATGAATTTATGTGTATATTCAAATATGGCATGTCATATGAAATATTTTCCTCAAATTGAATCTTTTCCTTAGACCAGCCTATTGTATGGCTGCAATACACTAATATCATTGTACGTAAATCATAAAGACTACTGTCTGCCAAATGCACCACCTTCATGGTCACCAATTATTTTTGTGTGGAAAAGAGCAGCATGAACATCCTGCCTAACATTATTTTGCTTAACATTATTCTGTACAGTATAAGTGAGTAAGTGACGACAGATTTGTCATTTGGGGTAAATTATCCCTTTAAAGCACAATTCCTCCAAATGTTTTCCTATGAATGGCCAAAAATTAAACTTGATTGAGTGCCGTGGGCCAAAAATAAACACAGCATTATACAAAACTGTATTAAATCAAAATTAAAGTGTTCATGGTTCCCATCATTTATGAGTTTATAATATTTAAAAATTAATTAATAGTTTTATAGTTCAATTAACATAAGGTATTCAAGATAAAAGTAACGCAGCCATGTGCTTGCAAAATCAGTGACCTCTAATGAGAGACATGAAGCCGGTCCTTATTTTTCAAATGTTTTCCAAACTGGACTGCAGCTGATTTATTGACAGAGTCAGGATATCATGTAGGTGAGAGTCAGTTAATTTGCTTCTCATTTTACACTTGTTAAGGTTCATCAGACTGAAAGTCTTCTCACAGTGGTATAGGTAGTGCCAAACAGACAATATCAAAATCATGCAGTGTGTCTCCGACTTCAGACACAGATAGAAAGCAGATCAGATGTCAGAGGCAGCGGATAGCTAAAACATTTTTGAAATATTTTTTTTTTATGTAAACAAACATGCATATAAACACAATGGGCAATATTGCGTCACCAAAACTTATTGCGGTCATGTCCATATTTCGTACGATAAGACAATATAGTAATTATACCAACAGGCCTTGAATGAACTGCATTTTTTCCCCACTTCTTGTATATGGAATGGCGAGCCAAATTAAAGATCACTATGGGCCCTAGTTTGGGTGATCTTTAAAGAGATCAAAAAACAAAAAAAAAACCTCACTCTCAAGTTGTTCCAAACCTGTATGAGTTTCTTACTTCTGTTGAACACAAAAGAATATAATGTTGGTAACCAAACCGTTGACGGTAGCCACTGACTATGGAATACTATGGAACTCAATGGGGACCATCAACTGTTTTGTTACCCGCATCCTTCAAAATATCTTCTTTTGTGTTCAACAGAAGAAAGAAACTCATAAACTGATTTGTGAGCCAATCCTAGCTAGTCCTTGTATGTCCAGTATTTGTAGCGTGGTGTTTTCAGTGGGTTTAAATTAGAGAATGAGGGCGTGAAGTGATTTCGGTGCTTTTATCACTGCCTTCTAAATTGAGCTGTGATGATGAGGAGGGGTGTCCTATTCACCTGATGAAGACCGCAGATAAGTCGGCCCACTCGCGGCTCTCCCGCTGACATTTCCCGCACAGGAAATGTGTCTCCACTGGCATTTATTCAAGGTGGAGAGGTTTCGGCTCCTGGCCGTGCGTGTCATTTACCCAGGAGGTGTTTAAACAGTGCTTCTGCGGCTTTCTAACATGTTTTGCCCTGCCCTTCTCGTGTCCTGTGATATGAAGATTAAAACCAACAATAAGGCAGAAGAAAAATGCAGCTTCACTCAGCCATAACGTGGCACCTCTGTCAGTTTGCTAATTACCCTGCATCACCACTCTCTATGGTGGCATTTATTGCAAATTTGAATAATGTGCCCAGCAGATGGTAAGAATGTCAAGCTGTGACACAGATTTACTAATCTTCCCCGAGATGACGGTACAGGGCTGTCAAGTGTATTGTTTTAATAATGCTGGGGGGTGCAAGGCGGGTGACGTCTGACCGGTTCTGGCAGCCCTGGCACGGCCCATGGGTCACATGCTCTTGGTGCCGCCTGTGTCAAAGTCCCAACGTCTCTTTAACCCTCATCAAGGTTGTGTGAAGAGAAGATGAGAGGTGCACCTGTGCTCCAGAGCCACACTCTCACCTGGTGCTATTCATGTACCTCATCTGCTGTTGTTGCAGGCGTTAAGCTTGTCAGCTTTTCTTACCTTCTGAACTTCTCATCGGGCTCTCAGCATGTGTTTGCATGCCTTGCTGAAAGGAAAAAAAGAAACGTTTATATTAGGAAGTGTGCTTAGATGTGCTGGAAACATTCACCGGAGCATCAGACCATTTCTGTTATTTCACCTTACGTGAGCTGTTGGTTAATGTACATGTAATTCTGCTTGTGCGTGATATGGCGTGGGTTTAGACGTAATCTCGCCGGAGCTGTAGAGGAAGTCATTACTCAAACTCCCAGCAGACCAGACTGTGTGCTGTCTCTAACTGTTTCCCCTTGCAGCAGCTTCCCTCCGTCGGTCTTTAATTACCACACATGTTTGCACCTTCGCTCTGGCGACTGCGCGGTTTTGACGGTTAGTGTTTGCAGCGACGTGTCAGCACAGCACCTCTGACTGCCTTAAATCCCTTTGTTTAGAGGCAGATTAAGAAACTGAGAGCATGCAAGGATGTGGATTTTGAGATTAGTCTAATAAACAGCCAGTCTTGTAGCTCTTATTTGTGAGAGTGTGAAATTAAGGGGGGTGATGGAAAATCGAGAGACATTTTTAATCTCAAGATCGTGAGTGAGAGGATGTTAATACAGATGGGAAGATATTGTTATAATATATTACTGTAATAATGTAATATATGATGTAATATGTATTTGATTTATACACAGCCAGTCAAAAGTTTGTAAGTCAGTAAGACTTTGGGGAAGTCGTGGCATAGTGGTTAGAGAGTTTGTCTCCTAACCCTAAGGTTGTGGGTTCGAGTCTCGGGCCGGCAATACCACGACTGAGGTGCCCTTGAGCAAGGCACTGAACCCTTAACTGCTCCCCGGGTGCCGCAGCATAAATGGCTGCCCACTGCTCGGGGTGTGTGTTCACAGTGTGTGTGTGTTCACTGCTGTGTGTGTGCACTTTGGATGGGTTAAAAGCAGAGCACGAATTCTGAGTATGGGTTACCGTACTTGGCTGTATGTCATGTCACGTCACTTCCACTTTTTAATTTTGTTTTTAAAGAATTCTCTTTTGCTCAACAAGCCTGCATTTATTTGAACCAAAATACAGCAAAAGCAGTAATATTATGAAATATTTGTACTATTTAAAATAACTGCGTTCTATGTGAAAATATTTTAAAATGTAATTTTGTAATGTACTTATTCCTGTGATTTCAAAGCTGATTTTTTAGCATCATTACTTCAGTCTTTAGTGTCACATGATCCTTCAGCAATCATTCTAATATTCTGATTTGCTGCTCATGATAAATATATATATAAAATATTATGCAATCTAAAATGTGTGTGTAATATATATATATATATATATATATATATATATATATATATATATATATATATATATATATATATATGTATATTACACACACACATTTTAGATTGTATAATATTTTATATATATCATTTATCATATATATCTATTAAAATAACATTTTTGTGTAGTACATACATTTTCATATATATTCATTCAAGTCTTCGTTGTTGGCCATTGTTTCTTTAGGCTGTGAAATAACATTGCACTGAATTGAAGTGAACTGTATCTCATCTTGTTTATGCAGGCTTGAATATTCTCACAGGTCAACTCATATTAAAGGTGATTGTTGTAATACATTTTTGAATAGAGAGCAGCCTGACACTATTTGCCGCATAATATGAATATCTCTTTTCCCACAGAAGGTGAGATATAGAAGAGGAGGGGTTTCCCTGGAGAGATGGGGGAGAACAGAAATATATATAGAGAGATAGACAGGGCAGGAGAGAGAGAAAATAAAAGGGAAAAATTGAGCATAAGTTCATCACTAGAAATTGGTTATGTGTGGACCTAAAATGGTGGCCGGGTTCCAGCTGAAGACTGCCATGAACAGACTCTATCCTGTCGGTCATACCTCCATATAGGACATGATTAATGACCCCTGCCTGGGAGAGGATGCACTCATTAAAATCTTAATCAAAAGCCACACAGTTCTCCTCTGTTCCGCTTTTTCCTTACCATCAAGGCTGCGGCACAATTTCAGATCTGTTCCTCTCATCTGTCTGTGAAATAAAGGCACTAATGTCACGTTAAAATTGAACAGCAGATAAAACACACCACTAAAACGTTTATGCTTTACATGCTTAAGAGAACTCTCCCCTCTGTCTGACTTCCTCCTAAAATGAAACAAAAGAGCTTATCCTATTACCTGTCAAGTAAATTGTGCCCTGATGTGTATGTGTGTTTTATGCCAATTTAATTCAGTGCAATGGTAAGGAAAAGTCTCATCACATTTCTGAATTATTTGCCTTTGAAATACATTTTGAGCATGTGGTGTGTGATAAAAGAGCATACATTGCTGCTGCTGAAAAAAACAACAACAACAAAAAAAACGGTTTGGACAAAGATAAAGTAATTTAGTAAATTTAATAAAATAATGCCGATTTCTGCCACTCACACAGTATTCATTCATTCATTCATTCATTCATCCATGATAAGTAACTGCATTATAGCTACAGCCTGGCCAGGAATAATGCAGATAAAAAGCTGTAATTTGCTGAATTACAGAAGTAGAGGTCAAGTTATTACTAATTCATGTAAGGCTTTGTATGTTGATTGATTCACTTAATGTCATTTAAATTCATTTCAAAGCAAGAAAGATACATTTCATTTAGTTTATAACTGTAAGTGCTGCGGTCTCAGATAAAAATACCTTCTAATGTTTTCATCTCCACAGTTTGTGGTTATTCTGCCTTTTTTACATTTTTACATTATGTGACTCAAGTAGTAGCTGTATTTTTTTGAAGCATTGGAGGCCACAGAGCATAAACTGAGAGGAGAATTCAAGGCCATGTTTGTTGTCACTTTATTCTGGGTTTAATGTTGCTGCTGCAGAAATTTAGACTAGAATGTGACCCTGCCATCTTTAACAGAACATTGTCATTATTTACAATGAAGCTTCAACTTTCATATCTCAGAGGTTTGTTTATGTCTTTGTCTTTGCCTTGATAATAGTGCTCCCAGCTTAAATGCTTGGTGATCTCTCTGTAGCAGCCAGATTTTTCATACTGAGCTGTTTCTACGGAGACCCGTGTCATTTTTAAGCTCTCGCCCTTGAAAGTTCAATTTAGGCAGAAGCTCTTTGCCATGCCAAAAATTTGCCTCTGTATTTTTTTCTTCAGATTAACTTACAACACTTCTGTCGTTCTCCTGTAAAGCCTTCAGTTCAGCTGCAATTTCATGGTCTGCACTGCTGTTTTATTTACATTCTCTGTTTGGGCATTCATCACTTGCCTATGTCTCACATAGATTGTGACTGTGCCATTTTGTGTGTTGGAACAAGTTAAGCACAGATCCTTAACCTGAAATTCAATGTTCATTCATCTGTATATATGTGTACGTGTGTTCACTCAAGTGCTTTTAACAAGCATCCACACACACACACACACCACACACAAAGAATATTTGTATAGATAGATAGATAGATAGATAGATATCCCCCATCACTCGCTCTGGGGAGGATGGCTGTTCTGTGAAGGGGGGAGTATCAGTGGGCTGAGCCTGAGGAGAGGGAGGCAGGATCTGCTCTGATCCCTGAGGCCTCACTTCTCCTTCACTGCCTGTAATGAATGGAACGACTGACCTGGTTGTGCTGCAGCCTGGGCTCATATTGACCCGGTTCTCCTCCACACCATCGTGCATCATCTCACCACTGTGGTGTTAGAGCAGCCCCAGGGCTCTCCTTTAACCAGCCCTTCCTCCATCCCACACACCCACGCATGTGATGCTCTCGAAGAAACCCGCGTCACTGCACCTTAAATCAGTTCTCTGAAAGGCCCCTGCAGCCCAATGGCTGACCAAATAACCCACTCCAGACATCACTACAAAGATTTCCAGTGCAGGCCTGGTAGAGTGAAGAAAGGTCAGATGCAATGAATAGAAGAAATTTTTGACTTAAAGTGGACTGTTTAATTTTTGAACGAACATATACAGTAATTGGGCATTCATTTGAAAGCAAAGACTTCTCCTGCATTCTACAATCTGAAGCTCTGTCCATTTTATATACGCTGTAGTAAACACTCCCATTCTGAACCGTTAATGGGCTCTGTGATTGAATGTTTTATTTTAGCTTATAATGAGGCCTTTCTAAACATTAAATATCTGCTTCTAATCAACAGACACTGGAGGCAATTCTTAAAATGACCTTATAGTCTCTTTTAATGAATCCGCATTAAGCCAGTGTCGCACGCTTTGTCTCTCTCGTTCTTTTATGCGAGTGTTTCATACTAAATAATTATCATGTTAGGTGACCTGATTATATTAAATTATTTTCAGGATGTGCTGGACAGCTAGTGGCCGTGTTGTTATGTAACGATCTGTTGCCGTGCAGGAAAATCATCCTCTCCGCGCTGAATGCAGGACTGTCCCTAGGGCAGTGGACTTCTCCTCCAATCAAGCTAATGCAGGTGGAACAGCGTGGAGAGCGCTTGTTGAAGGGGACAGGAGCAGGCAGAGTTTGTTCTGACCGCACTTAGTAAAACAGACAGGCACAGAGGGGCCGGCTAAAGTTCCCCCTGACGTTCTCTGTACTCAGACAGCTCAGGTATAATAACTGTGAGTGTTTGTGGAGGAAGGCTGCCTGCAGCTGGACTAGTGTGGGTGAATTTACTTTTAATTAGTGTCTAATTACTGTCAACTCACTTTCATGCTAAAACTGTGGAATCGTGTCTGAAGTTAGAATGGCATTTGTGTCAGAAACATGGCCTTTGTGGGTAGTGCACATGCTCTGAAGAGTTGCACAGTGACAGGTGAATAAAAAAAAAAAAAAAGGAAAACTCTGCAGAGAAAATGAACATATTTTGTTTTTTGAGATTACACACTCTAAAAAATGCTGGGTTGTTTCAACCTGGGTCAAATATGGGCTAAACCAAGTGCTGGGTTATAAACTTAAAAATTTAACCCAACAATCGGGTTAGTCCATATTAGACCCAAAGTTGGGTTGAAACAACTGAATTAATTCAGTATTCTTGTGTGTGTGTGTGTGTGTGTGTGTGTGTTATGTTTATGTTTATTATGCACCCCTCATTCAGATGCTCTCTCCAGGACTTTTGAAGCAAAGCTTTCCTGGTTATGACCCAAAAAATAATTGTCCACACATGTCCTATGAGCAGTTGGAGCAGCTTATTTTTTAGTATTAGTATTACTTTATGTTGATTGTACATTTATTTAAGGGTTTAATTTTATGGATACAATTTTTTTCTCACCAAGGCTACATTTATTTAATTGAAAATACAATAAAACAGTAACATTATGATTTAAAATAACACTATTCTATTTGAATATATTTTTTAAATGTGTCTATCCCTCTGATTGCTGAATTTTTCAGTCACATGATTTTCCAGAAATCATTCTGATATGCTGATTTTGTGACCAAGAAATATTTAATCTTATACTTTTTGATTTTGTGTGTGTATGTGTTCTATGATTTTGTTTTTAGGATTCTTTGATGAATAGAAAGTTCTAAAGAACATTTATTTGAAATATAAATCTTTTGTAACATAATAAATGTCCTTAGTGTCACTTGTAATCAATTTTTAACGCATCCTTGCTCACTAAAATATTAATATCTTGCTTACCCCAAACTTTTGAATGGCAGTGTGCTTATGGTAACAATTAAATTAGTCACAGCTAATGTGATTAATCACATAAACAATTTGTTAATAAAAAAAAAATAAAAAATGAATATTAACCAATTTTTTTTAATTGTGGTGTTTTTATGATTAAATCACAGTTAATCACATAATACTGTGTGTTTCATTGAGTTATAATAATAATAATAATAATAATAATAATAATAATAATAATAATAATAATAATTCACATTTGTATTAAAACCCCCAAAATACAATTAAAGTAGTTTCATTTAGCATTCATTTAGCAAGTATTTTAACATTAAAAGCACCTTTGGAGAAAAAAAACAAAAACAAAAAAAACTTATGGTGGTTCTGGGATATCATCTCAGCCAGTATACATAGGATTTAAAATAGATTAGTGCTGGTGTTTTTGTGTGTGAGCGTGTGATATGATCGGGCCGGGCTGTGTTTGGCTCTCTGTTTTCCACGGCACATCCAGGCATCTGTGATTATCCTCTCTCATCCACAGAGGGAGCTTTTCTCACTCTGTCTGCGATAATGAGGGAGAGACTCGCAATGCCCTCAAGTCATTTCCTTTCTCCTCCCTCTTCTCCTCGCTTTCACTCTATCACTCATTCTTCACCGGCACCATGACTTCACTCCTCCACACGTCTCAGTTCCTGCTCCACTATTTCATCTGTGATTATGGCTGTAATGACAGCTACTTCTTTTTGTTTAGATGTCTCTCCACTGTTTTGTTTATGAATGCACCATGCAGCCAAAGTTTCCATTTCATATTTTTTTTTATGTAGTTCACTGACAGAATTTAGCCTTTTGACATATTAACTGAATGGTATGCTTTGTTTTCTTTTTAATATGTAGAATTAAACTATAGCAGCCCCTTTTCTGTACTCATCTTTAAACAAAATCAGTGGTGAACTGTGGATTGGTAAAACGTGGTCAAATGTGTTACATATTGCGGAGTACCATATTCTTTTTAGTGGTTGAAAGCATCATCAAATTAGCGAAAATGTTTCATAAACGAACACTTGCAGAGCGTATAACCTAACGGAGTGTAAATAATTGATGATGTAATTCTTTACAATTCTGCAAAGCTTTCTGATTCTGTTCGTGTCTATATTTTGGATGCTGTGGTGCTATTGGTCCACTACTTGGAACAGCACTAACCAGCTTAAACCAGCAATCCATGCTGGTCGTTTCAGCAGGGAATATATATTTTGTACTCTATTGATCTGTGTTGTCTTGTGTTACCAGGTGAAGGACTGTACAGCTGTTGAGACCTCCACCTTGCGGACTGATTTGATCATCGGGCTGCAGCAGCTGTCATGGATCTGAAGGAGCGCAGGCACCGTACACTGACCCACGGCCGCTGTGGAAAAGATTTCCAGTTCACCACCTCCTCCTTGGACAACGATGAATGTCGCGTACCCACCCAGAAATCCTACAGCTCCAGCGAGACCCTAAAGGCTTTCGATCATGAGTCACGCCTTCATTATGGGGGATGTGTGGCTGACCTGGTGCATCATGAAGCTGATGAGTTCACCAGACAAGGAGGTAAAAATACAGAAATATACCACAAAGTATAAACCTGCTCATATATACAGCACATTTGCAGCACAGAATTGGCAAATATATAGGGTTCAGCCCTTAACCCCTTAGCCGTCAAAGATCGCAGACGGCCCCAGATTATTATTGTTTCACTTTCACAGCACGTTAAACATCACTCTCTTACTTGATCTGGAGAAACTGTGCATCAGATGAAAGTTTAAAGACTCTAGCTTCGATATTTGACCACTGTTTTGATAAAACATTGTTGCAGTGACAGTTATTTATTAATTTATGTCAGGAGTGCAAAATAATAAATCCGTATTATGCCAAATTTTGAATAGAAATTCACCACTCATTCATATTCAGTCACGTCAGCAGTGGTTTATTTGTGTTCACATAGACTCACTGAACAGCGTCAAAAAGGGTTTATAGACCAAAGATGCATATCTACGGAGTTATATTGATATATTTACTGATGTTTACTTCATATTTCTTCAGACAGAATAATCATTTCTATTCATTTTCCACTGATTTACGCGATCTGATGATAAATAGCCTCTCCCAGCGCTGTATGTGTGTGTGCCGAGCTTCGTGCACGCGCTGTGTCTCACACAGACTCTGATTCGTCCTTCGCCTTGTCAATCTTAGAGTCCCATAACAAGACAACGTCACATCGTGTCACATGCCTCATGTACACTTCCGCATTGATATCTGACCACAACAACACAGATACACCTCTGTACCCACGACATATCCAAACAATAAACACGCGATTACGATAGTAAAGCTTGGTATGCGATTTTCTTGAGATTTGGGGCATTTTTATAGAAAATATTGAAAATGTACATCTGAAATGCTAACTTGTGCAGCGATGTAAAAGGCTATAAATAGCATATTTTTACAACAGTAAACGACCAAATTCCACTTGTGCTCGCAAAAGGAAGTTATTACAAACACTCGATCGGGGTTTAAAGTGAGTTTTGAGTAAAAGTGTACTAATAATTTCATAAATAGTCTGATATAGCTTGATGCTAACGTTAGCTCTAATGCTGCTAGATAACAGGTGCGGTTCTTCTTCATAATGCATTTTTTCATAATAATTCACGTAAGGTCGTAAGAAAATGTTTTATTGTATTTTTATAGTAAGGCTTTTAATAAAAGTGGGGCAAATGAATACTGGAACTGAAGATTTGTGTCTTTGTAGACCTTAAAATACCACAACAAAGGCTAATAATGGCGGAATAAAAACAAAAGAATAATGATAAAAGAATAATGCGGATAATGTGTCATACCTGGCGGAGGTGTGAAAGGATCGTTTCGTGAGAACAATAGAATCATGAATGGAGGATCGTTCAGAGCCAAATAAACATGAGAAAGCATAAATGAGAGCTTTACATGTGAGTTTACAGAAGATGACAGGGGTCATAAATCAATCCGATTAGCCTTCTATAAAAACACACGACATGGCCTTAGAAAATATTTCATAAAATTCACAGTTTTACAGATTATATTATGAAATTTCAAATGAAGCATTGGTAGACTTGTGGCTTTAGCTACACTATGTTTCTAAACACATATCCTACATCAACAATTTTTTAAATACATTTAAAAAATATGTTTTTCATATTTCTATTTTTGTTTTTATGTTTGAGTTTATATATCTTTATTATCATAACAGTCTGAGTAATTCTGATTCCTGAACAGTAAACTTTGAAGTGTCAGCTTTGTGAACATATGTTGATTATGTATCTAATCAGAAAGAATCATGAGCAGAAACCTTTTTATTTTGGGTATGTCATTTCTGTCTCTATGCTGAAAATGGGGGGTAACTGGTAAGGGGTTAATTATTACAAAGTATATATTTATTTATTTTGACAAAAATGAATACTTTTATATATTAAGGATGCATTCGATTGATCACAATTGACAGTAAAGACATTTAGAATGTTACAAAAGGTTTTTATTTGAAATAAATGCTGCTCTTTGGTACTTTCTGACATAGAATCCTGAAAAAAATGTCTTTCTTTAATGGTTTTTAACATTGATAATTAGAAATGGAGAATAATAATAAGAGAATGATTTTTCTTTCAGACCACAAACCTTTGAATGATAGTGTAAATATAACAAACTGTACAATATTTTGCCTTAAATTATGAAATATATATATATATATATAATTTTACCAATATTACCATTTAGCACTAAATTAGCCACTGTTCGGTTTAACTTTATTAAAAACCAATCAAAAAATTTGATGATTAGGGTTTGTTTTAGGCCAGATTTTTTTGGTGGCACTATTGTGTGCACTAGAGACAAAGTGTGATGATAGAAACTTTAGACATGAATATACTAACTAGTCTGTTGAGTCTTGCATACTACAGTTACAGAATACAAGAGTATAAATGTATGAATCTCATAAAGGTTGAGATGTTGTGCAGTGTTTCAAAAGAAGAACATTATTTCATTTTTTAAATATTCTGTGTTTTGTTCATAACTCATAGTTTGTTCTAAATGTAAAGGGCCACTTAACATGATACTAAAACAAAATGAAAGGAAAAATAAAATCAGTTTGCTTCATTTTTTTTTTCATGATAGTTCTGCCCTTAAAAGGCAACATACTGTAACTATACCACCACCAACAACAACAACAACAAAAAAGATGATTCACCGTTTTGGCAGTGTATATTTACTGTGTTTTGCCTTTGCACAGCAGAATATGAACTAATTTAGATGTATCAGGAATCATTCTGAAATTAGATCATGATTCACTTTATATTCTCACACCTAGTTAGAGACTAACATGATTTAATTTCATTCTTATTTAAGGATATGTACAGAGAAAATGTAAAAGTGAATATATTTTGATTAGATGTTTTTGACATGGATATCTCTGCTTCTACATGGCGTGTGTTGTACAGTTAAGGTGTGAAACATAAAAGCAGGACGGTGTATTGTGTTGCAGGCCATGTCACCAGTAGCTAATCCTTCTGCTCTGTGTTTATGCATGCTGCTGGAGAGAAATGCAACCTGATCTCAGAGCAGTTACTTCAATTACAGGAAGTACCTCCAAATCCACCCCCTGATGCTTCAAATGTGTCACCAATTCCCAGCAGATGTTCCCCAGCCTGATGCCACTGATCCGCCATCACCTGCTCAGTCTTAGCCGTCTTATAACTTACATCGGTCGACCCACTTCATGCCTCAGGCTGTAGACTTGTTGCTGACTCTGTGCAGGGATGTTCGGCACAGTGCCAAACTGCAGATGCATGCTAAAATAGCAGGAGACCTTTGATCGGTGCGGATCCAAATTGAAGGTGACTGACTTACTAGCTCAGACTTGACTGATTGGTTCAGATAATCTTTGTCTTTTACATCCCTTTTTGAATGTCTTTGATGATGCTAATAAGAAAAGCCAGCCGCTTCACCTGGGTCTGGCTAGAAAAGGAAGCAGGAACAGGAAGAGAGAGAGCGAGTTCTGTAGAAATGCAGTGGCGTCATAATGAGCAGGCTGCCACAGATCCGGAGCGAAGCCACAGATGGGTCATCTTTGAAAAAGGCAGTGTCAGGCCTGCGAGTCGTCCTCTGCGTGAGCCACTGCTGGTGCCGCATTGATTACACCGAAATGGATTTCAACTCGATGTCATTGATCACAGCCAGACCGAGTGAAAGAGGAAGACAAACCCGCTGGAGAGATTGCAGCCTCTTTTTTCTCCCTCCATTCAACTGTTTCTTGCCACAGCACTTAGCCACTGACAACAGATCCCAGAGCTCTCGCAGCCTGGGGTGAAGTGGCCTGCGGTCCCTGGGGGACGTGCGGTGACAGTGACAGTGAGCAAGAATTATGGGTAGGTGTAGAGAGCTGGATGGAGGGAGGACAGATAGACAGACTGACAGGTGCAGCGGCTGTGGAGAAGCAGAGAGTTGGTGGCCGTCAGATTGATGCCGCTCGGGTACTTAAGGCGATAGCGGCTCACTGACGGCAGATGCATCTGTGGGAAGTGTTGCCACGGGAGACTAACAGTGTGCAAGGGCCATATGTAACAGCACTCAAAGGGCACTGCCAAATTACGCTCCTCTCTCCCGCTCACTCACATAGTCATTACGGCCCATGTTAACAGTTGTGCGGAGAGGAAGCGAAATATTACTTTTCAACTTTTTAAGAGAGCTATTTTCTGTCTGAATGAACAGTCCAACCTTTCACTCCAACTCCATTTGGTGTTTGTGGACTCTGCATGCTCCTAATGTCACACTGAGAGCAGATTTGACTCTTAATGTTC